>JXOV01004945.1:468-27361 GCA_001014945.1 Clogmia albipunctata
GTGTGACCTCCGTAAATGAAATTCATCAATTTATTTGAAAAGTTATTTTGATACTGGAGGTTTTTTTTTGAACATTATCCGACACTATCAGGTTATGGATTTTTAAATTTAAAAATTCTTTTTCGAATCAACATTTTGTTATGAAACAGAAACATAAACATCATTGAAAACCTTTATCCAAATATTAGAATTTGTGCCGAAGAAATCAAAATCGATTACCAAAAGAGTTTCTCTCAATTTATTGATCGCTGCAATTAAATTAAAGTTTAATAAAATTGCAAACCGTTACACTGGTTTATTTGATTTATTTGATTTATTTGAATTTATTGTTAATTTAGGGATGTTCTATCCTTTTCCTACATAATGCATTAAGCAACAAAGCAAGGCATAGTGTGTGGAACAGAGAAACATATATTTCTATATAAATTTAAAGAATTTTTAAGATTTTGTGTTAATGTATTTAAAAATGCATAAAATTTTGTAGAAAACACAGTCGATAAGCATTATTAATAACTCGGGCCTTCTTTAATCCCTTATATTATCGACCTTGTTCTATAAATAGCTATTGCGAACATATCTATTTATACTGATAATTAAGTGTTTACCTCATGAAATATCTCGCTTTCCCTAAATCATTGAGTCTTGAACTTTGTATTTAAGATATACTTCAAGATATGCTTCAAACTAGTAAGTTATACTAAAATATACACGAAAACATATATGTTGAGATAAAAAATAATGGATATTATTTGTGAGACAAATCCCTTACCAAAAATGAGGTTATATGTTGATGATAAAACTTAAATGACATATCAGAGACGTATTGGACCTTATATAGATGATTAAATCAATTAATTCAAATTTGTATATTTTCTATTAAAACATAAAACTAAAAAACTAGTCAATTCTTTAATAGAAATGAAGTTTTTGAGTTGAATAATAAAGGTTTTCTTTTCAAATTTAGATTTTTTTAAACGGTTAAATAAAACGAATACATTTATAATAAGAATAATTTTTTTACCCAATATTTTTCGTCTATTCATTATCATTAACTGTATTTATATTAACTTTAAAAATATAAAAGAAGGTTATTTTACATAATGTTTTAGAAACTGATATATCAAAATAAAAAAAATGTTAAATTTTACTCAAATACTAATTTCCAAAAATTCAAAAATAAACAAATTTTTCAATAAATGAGCTAATAAATTTTAAAAATAGTTTTAAAAAATCTTAAGAATTGCGGAAACTGTAGATAATTAGATGTCAGTACACTTTAAATTATTTTTTATGAGAGTAATAGCTCATTATTTCGGTGATTACAATAAAATATAAGCCTTTTTATGCTAAAACCAAAAACTATATTTAATTAATGAATTAAAATTTCAAAAAATTAATTTAATTTGAACGCATTATTGTCCCCAAAGAAACAGAACAGCTTTTAAGGAACAATGTTTAAGAAATAATTATATTTTTTTCAATAAGAAAACGCGAAAATTTTCACATTAAATCAAACAAGTTGAAAGTCTTTCACCAAAGAAGAAATACGAGAGCTTACAAAATAAGTCATTACCAAAATGAAAATAAGTTTGAACTTAAAACCGGTCATTGACCTCCTTTTAAATGGAATTTTATCTATTTAAAGTTGGAGAAAAATATGTATATATCTGTGATATGATGTCGCTTAGGGCGGCTACTCGCGCTAGAGCAATTTAAGTGAGTTATTGAACTTGCTCCAATTTCGCTCTGGTTAATTAAGCCACACTTTGCGATAAATTTGCACAGCTCAGCTACATTGGTTCTGGTTTATTTACAGAAAAGAAGAAGCTTAAGACACCAGGCAGGCAGTGCGGTGTTTTGTTCAGAGACAGTGAGAGCTTTGTGGAAATAAAGAGTGTGTGTGACGCAAATCGTTTATTTATTGGATGACTGATCGGCCAAAACACCTCACTCACTACCGAGAAGAGAAAGGGGCTGTTATTTTGCTCCACACACCACGGTGGTATAATGACTTTTTCCATTAATGCCTCGAAAATAATAGAGAAGGCAATGCCCTCCCTCATTGATTTGGTCACATGTTCAAGCAATTACAAGAGAGTCGAGAAAAACAAGAAGAAGTAAAAGAAGTGAAAGATGTGGATGGAAAAGGTGGTGAATTCGAGGTGTAAACAAAAATATCAACAGCAAATGTTGCACAGAGGAAGAATCAAGGTGTTGGTGCTGCTGTGACTCGTCGAGCCAAGACAGCGAGAGCAGCAGCAGCGGCCGAAATGAAAATAAAACTTGACTCGACTGACACACTTCTTGGACGGAAGTAGGTCTCTCTTTGGCCGCGCTCTCTCACAAGACATTTCACTGAAATTGTTCTGCTTTTTCGTTCGTCGCATTCACAAGTCTCAACTCTAAATGTTGTCATCCAGGTTGTGGCGCTGGGAACTTTTAATATTTCCTCCTTCTTTTTCTTCTTGTTGATTATTCATTTTTATTATAAGCGAAATGTTATTTAATTCTTTCACATTGAATACACTCAAGACAGTAAAATCCACCTGATAACACTACATTTCTACATTATTCAAGTGGTGTTGGTGTTAACAAAAATCTATATACTACTGGTAGTGAGAGAGAGGTAAGAAATTTCTTTTGACCGCCGAAATTGAGTGAATGCAGCAACCATGGACTTTTGTTTAGTCGTGAATTTGATCTAGAAAGAAAGGCTTCTTGGGTCCGGTCTTTTTCGCTAAATTTAGACTACTTTCATCCACTGGTTTGTCTCTCTCCCTCTCAAGTCTTCAGTGTACAAGTAACACCGGCCATCAGTGGTGTGCGGGGAATTACCCAACGACAAATTAGGCAGAGTTCATTGACCGGATTCGGGTATTGGTCTCATTTTTTCGTGTTTTTTGTTTTTTATTTTCGGATCATCAGTGTGAGCTTTGAAAAACGATCATAAATCAATGCAATCGGAAGAAGGAGCTACTAGATGTTGAGGCCACTGGAACACCACTCCAAACCACTTCTTCATCTCTTCTCAGTTTTGTTATCCATCCGTCCAATACCACAATAAAATTGGCGGCTGCTTCCACTTTAGTCCGCGTGAGAGAGTAAAAGAAATGGAAACACCACCAACGAGACGATCATGTTGTTGTTGATGATGATGATCGAGCAGCAGCAGAAGAAATTGAGACGAACAAGTGAATCGAGTGAAAAATTGTCTAGTAGTAGATCATAATCCGTGGTTGTTTGAAGGTGAATCAATTCTGGGATTAGAGTGATGAAACCACCTTGACAATATTAGAATAAAATCTATTTCTTAAAAATAAGAAAAAACAAAACTAAAAAAGTGCTGTCAAATTCAAAAACTAAATAGACATTTGAAAAACAAAAGGTGACTTGATCAAAGTGCAAGTGGCTCAAATAGAAGAAAATTGAAGAAAAAACGACTGAAAGAAAAGTCAATTTGTGGAAATTTCTGCGCGCTTGGAGAAATCAAATCGCACATTGGAAAATGTCGGCTAATCAGTGCAAAAACTGTGGCGGATTCACAGACTTCAACAACAATTCAGCCTACTCGAATTACAATTATATCAACTCGTCGTCGAATCATCACCACAGCAGTTCGCACGCCACGATTACGATTGGGGGAACGCAGGTCAAGGCGAAGATCATGTGGGGCACAGTCGGGGCCATCAAAGAGCTCCGGGACAAGGAGCAGGCGGAGAAAAATAGAACAGCTCAGCGAAGACAATAGACGGGGCAAAAAATGGCCAACTTAGGAAAGAACGCGAAAAAAAACAAAATACAGCAAAAAAAATGTTTAAAGAGACAGAGAAATGGCAGAAAGTGGGCTTCCATAGAGATTCTATCCAATAATGTCTAATATTGGTTACACAAACACTATTTATATATTGTTATTTATTTACATATGTGTATTTATTTATTTATTATTTGTACCCATTATTTATTTATTGTTTTCATTTCTCTTTCATCACTTCTCAACTGTTACACATCTCTTTGACTCATCCATCCATTCCAAACCCATACAAGAATAGACTTAATAAGATGCTGCTCATCGCACATCATTATTTATTTTTATTATTATTATACTCTCCATTTTGTTGTTGTTATTATTATTATTTATATAATTTATTTATTACGATTGTTATTACTATTACTTTATCTATTAATTATTCCAAATTGCTACCGATTTGATGATGGATCAATCGTGTGTTTCTACTATTTCTAATTAATGCAACTCTGTTTCGGCTCTGCAGCATCGAAATTTAAAGTACAAATCAATTGCGAAAAGTGTAGTTGTAATTTATTATTTATACTCCATAAACATGTATTTTTAAGGGTTTTGTAATAAAATAATCAAATGTAGTTTTAAATTTGTCTTTTATTTTATTGGTGTTTGAGGTGTATTAAATTTTAAAATTAGTTCAATTAACTAGTATTCAAAATATTAACAAGTTTTGTTCATTAGTTTTTCTAAGAAAACAGCCATGAAACGGTTGCAACTTTCTTATTTATGAAGTCTACTATGTAGATTTTTTAAATCACTAAGTTCTTATGGGGTCATTTCTATATTATTTGTAATAAATAGTTATTTTTATTAGGAATGTGTGAACTGAAGGTTTTTTTTTATTATGAATAATTTTTTTACACGAGGAAGGAGTGTACAATTTTTACGAATAATAAAAAACCAGTTCACACATGACTAACATACAGTTTTTTTTGCAATTCAATCACTAATTATTTTGCAAATCACAATCAAAAATTTGATATGAAACGTCAATTCTTAATTAGGCTACTTTTCTTGAGCATTTAACTTCAAATAGAAATTCAAAGCCACCTTGTTTGAGAATTTACTATGGTTTTGACAATAAGAATTGATTCAAGCAACCAGGATAATATTTGTTCAGTGAAATAATCTATGTGTCAAATAATCTCACAATTAAATTGGACTAAATATAACGAAAAATTCAATATAATTACCGACTTCTGTTCCAAAATAAGATGCATTAACTAACGACTCTCCAAAATTGGACTCAAATGTGTAAATATACTCAAAAAATTAAGTAAAACAAGCATATTCATATTTAACCCATTCGAACTCATTTCAGGTCCAGTTTTTAGGATTAAACAATCAATTTCGCTTAAAATGAAGTTGGCGGAAATAAATAAATCGATAAATATGTAAAATATGATTGGTGTTTCAAAACAGTGAAAAAATACTTTTTTACTCCTTTTGTGAATTAGAATTTCACGTACTGNATTAAGTAAAACAAGCATATTCATATTTAACCCATTCGAACTCATTTCAGGTCCAGTTTTTAGGATTAAACAATCAATTTCGCTTAAAATGAAGTTGGCGGAAATAAATAAATCGATAAATATGTAAAATATGATTGGTGTTTCAAAACAGTGAAAAAATACTTTTTTACTCCTTTTGTGAATTAGAATTTCACGTACTGAGATTGATGAAAAAATGTGTCACTTTACATACAGAATTGCAAAAAAAAATTTTATAATGGGAAACGTTTGCATTAAAAATATCTATTCAATAGAATATTTCCTGCGTGCCAAAATTTAATTTCAAATTATGAGTCAATAACTTTTGTTTAGTTTTTCTTATAAGAAATTGAGATGAATCTACTTGATATTTGATAATTGTGGTCAATTCTGTTAGGTAAAATTCCAGTTTGGGTTGGTAAATTTAAAATTTAAACACACAACAATTAATTGTTACTTAATATAACAAGCACCTAATTTACATGTTTTGGTGATTGTGTGCAATTAAACTTGAAAAACAGAATATTTTTTTTTTAAAGAAATGAGTATTTAAATACTTTTTTTTCTATCAAGATTTAAAATTATATAAATGTTAACATTTTTATATGCAATTCGTACTTAGATTTTATGGGAATAAAATTAAATGATACTTTTAAAAGATATTTTATGCATTTTTGTTGCCAAAAATTGATATTAAAAACTCAAACTTGCTCTGTTAACGTAGTTTTAATGCACAGTGCTTCAAAGTATTCTTCAGAGCACTAGTGCTTTTTATTATTTAAGTTGTACCTCCGTAAACATAATTCATCAATTGAGATATATGAGAAATTTCTTACTGGATGTTTTACTGTTAAATATTGACGAACATTACTCGACACTCACAGATTACAGTTATGGATTTTTATATTTAAAAATTCTGTTTCGTATTAATATTTTGTTATGAAATAGAATATAAACATCATTGAAAACTATTACCCAAATAATAGAATATAAGATATATTTTATAAGCAACAAAGGTATTGTGTGTGGAACAAAGCAAAATATATTTTTACAAAAGTTCGATGAATATTTTAGATTTTTATGTTAATTTATTTTAAAATTCATAAAATTTTGTATAAAACACGGCCGATAAGCATTATTAAACACTCTGGCCTTCTGTTATTGCTCGTGGTTTAAAACAATCCTTGTGTTCAAAAATGCCATATCTTATATACCTTGTTGTATAAATAAGTATTCTATTTATGAAGTGGTGAAAATTTCACACATTCACCTATAAAATTTTAAAAAGGAAAACAATATTGGCATACAAAATTTTAAGTAATTGGCTTTTTTCTACCAGAAAATTAAATTATAACTTCCTGTTTTATTAAAGTTTTTGCCTGGTTCAGTTAATTAGATGCTCAGATGAATAATGTCATGGTTTTTCTAAGTATTATTAATTTTTTGCATATGTAATGAAATGGAAAACACATTATTAAAATTCTAAGAAATTAAAGGGTATGTGACATTAAGTTTTATTCGATGAAAAATATTAAACTTTCTGTAATGTAAAATGTACTACAGTCGACTCTCGATAATTCAAGCCATCGATAATTCGAATCTCTCTCGATGCCCCTACAAAATCTCTTGATATTTCGAACTAAACCCATACAATTTTGTTCTCTTGGTAATTCGAACAAAAAAAATCTGCTATTTACCAAAACCACGCGATAATTCGAAGACATCGGTGTCTAACACTTGACAATTCCTGTTGCAAATTTGTTATTGCAGCATTTCAGGTACCTTTTTTCTTGGAAAAATTTCTGAGCAGCAGCAATAATACAACTTGATAATTCGAACTATCCATATGTTAATTCGAAGTATTATAAGGATCCCTTGGAGGTTCAAATTTTCGAGAGTCGACTGTATTAATAAAAAAAATATAAATGAATCAATGGAATGTCCGTTGTTTTGATATTCGACTGAGAGAGGTATTCAAAGCTAGGGCGTGCACAGAATCGAAGAGATAAACTAGATCTTTTTAGTAGTAGTATTTTTCTGTCTTTAATAAATAAATAGGCACTGATGAATGTCATGAAAGGAATGATGAAAACCTGTCAATAAATAAAATAAATATTTATTATTTGTTTTTTTGTTCGCAAGTTGTAGTTTTAATTTTTAAGCCATTCTATGGCGTTTACCTCTAGATTACTAATATCCTCACAGGCCCTGGTACTTCACGACAGGACAATCCTGCTAGATATTGTTCATTCTTTGAATAACTTGTCCACATTCATCGCAGACGGGACTGCCCAGGAATCCCTATTTGTTCAACGTTTCGTTGCAACACTCATGCCAAGACGTGATTCTGTTTAAATTAGTAAGGCATCTTTTTGGTAGTTCAAACTTTATTGTCCTATCCTGACCAACTTAAAATAGGAGATTTTGGAGCTCAGCACTATCCCATCCCTCTTTCCAGGCATCATTCAAAAAATCGTCCCGGGGTAGTCTTTCTGCAGAAACAAATGTGGGGTTTCTTGACCAAATCAAAACAGATAATGATTCGTGGACCTACTATGCTATTCAATTGCCAGTACTAAAAGATTGTCAAATGAATAAATATGGCATTTAAATACATAAAATTTACGTGAAACCACGTGGTTAGAACTACGTTTTTGTGTTAATTGAGGTAAATGGAAAGCATGTTTCTAGAAATATATTGCTGATAAATGACAAAACTTCTAATATAAATCAAAGTAAATTCTTATATATTAGTGTATTGAAAACGAAAATTTTTAAATTAAATATTAAAAATTTAATTTGGAATCGGAAGTAATGTAGAACGCCGGGTAAAAGAAAGTTATATGAGTCCAAAAGCTTTCAAAAAGCTCAATATGCGGATTTCACCAGGCGCCCTCACTTCTTAAAATGAAGCATTTGATGAATCTACCAATTTCATCTTCAATGACACAGTTGATTTGCTTTGTAATATAATACTGAATTTGTTTAAAATGATTTAGAAATTACGTGAACTTTTCTATTTAAAAAATAATTCAATTTTCAGTTTACCAAACAGCTTCAACGTTTACAAAATTATTTTTGTTAAAGGAATCATAAAATTAAATAGCTCCAAATTGAAAATTTTGCGTTTTTGATTAATTTGTATATTTTGAACTAATGTTAAGTGAATAATGAACAAATTCATCTAAACGTAAATTTAAGAGGCTAAAGATAACGTAAAATATTTTATAAAAATATTATATGTTAATATATTTAAAGAGGATGGCAAAAACTTTTCGATTCAACTCAAATTCTCAATTAAGAAATAGATTTGATTACACAAATTTAAATGAATTTTAATTTCTTTATTTGGTATAACATGGACTATTAAAAATTTCCAGTAATTCACAGAGAATTAACATAAATTATGGTAATTCAGATTGATTTAAATTGCGATTATTATGGCGAAATAAATCAAAATAGAAACGAGCTCTTGTTCATGTGTATAGTGTTTTTCAGTTACAGTTATCATGATTATGAATGCATCATTAATTTTGAATTGATTTAAAGTGTGAGATAATTGTTATTTGTAAATCGTTTATATAAGGGAAAGTGATGAGCAAAAACCGAAATAGCAAAAACTCGAAGCAGATTAATCAACATTGTAACGAGGTGTTAAACCGTTTGCTAATATTGACTTTAATGGCTTTATAAATAAACAATCTGATCTCTGTGATCGGTAATTAGTATCAATTGGCTTTGTAATGACGGGTTCTATTTCTCTCTCTCTAGTTATCTTTCATTTTGTCGGTTAGTCTATTCTTCTTCGTGTTAAATTCTTAATAATAGTTTCTTGTTAACTTTGTTTGGCAAAATTATACACAACCGCGAATACCTATCTTCTGCGGTTAGCTCTTAACCTGGTATGTGGTCATGAAGGGGGTTATAGACTTGATATAAAAAAGTGAAATACTTCAAGTAACGATGGTCTGTTATTTTTAGGTTTTGCTCCACTTAATTAACATTTCTTAATTATTTTAACCACCATTAAATTTAATTGAAAAGTATTTTCAAAAGATTTATTAGCAAATTCTGTATTTATTACATATTTAGTGATTTTTTCATTTAAAGGAAATTCTACAATTAATTTCTTCTATCAATTTATTATTTAGTGACTAATTATTAATGTGTTTCGTAAAAAGAAAGGATAATAACAACAAATTTGGAATATTTTACACATGCAATTGTATCTTATTTCTGAGAATCATTTTTTAAAAATTTTTATCTCTAATGAGGAGATCTCGAACTTAGACCTGAAGATCTGTTGCGCACCTTCATATCTCTGACTTCCAAAGTTGGGCGTATTGCCTTTAGATGTTTCCATCTCTGTGAAGGTCTAGCTCTAACCAATTGGTTTACGCAATCAAAATTGTCCAATGTCTTATCTATTCATTTGCCAATCTTATGCAAGTGAATGTCATGTCAATGAATCGTTATTTGTCATGATGTGATTAGTGCTATTAACTGATGAAACTAAATAAAAGCTATTTTATTGACAGGTTTTTGCCAACGAAACATAACACGCATCCTACGAAGACAACCATTCCTTTCATAACTTTTATTTGTATCCGTTCATTNTAAAACTGGATTTTATTTCGTCGATTCCGAAAACCCGGTTAAATTCAGACAAATAATGTTGACGACACTAGTTGTTCGAATGAGATATGATTTTTGGAAATCTATTTAAANCGAAACATAACACGCATCCTACGAAGACAACCATTCCTTTCATAACTTTTATTTGTATCCGTTCATTGAACAGCAGCAGAGTAATTGCATTAGTAAAACTGAATTTTATTTCGTCAATTCTGAAAACCCGGTTAAATTCAGACAAATAACTAGTTGTTCGAATGAGATATGATTTTTGGAAATCTATTTAAACAAATACTAATCATAGATTGTTATTATTAGTTGATAATGGTAAATGAATTTTGGAAATAAAAAATCTCTACATTACTGGATTTGAACATGCGAATCCAGTTTTGTGATGCGGCGCTAATCCAGCCCCCATTTTTACATATACGATTGTATTATTTCTGAGGACCATTTTTTCATTGTGGTTAATGTACATATTTTCAGAGAATAATTTTAAAATGATTCACAAAGGTTTTAAACGAATTATTTAAAATGACGAGCATTTCTTTGATTGTTTAAGTGTCATGGAATTTATTTAAATTTTTTATTACTTCATTTAATTTGTTCTTTGACTTTATTTTTTTTCAGTCTTTCTCTCTCTCTTATCGTTAGCCATATATTTGGAGGTTGTGATACATTATGCTCGCTTAATGATGTCCTTACATTTGATTAGCCTCTCCTTCTGTCGTGTATAAAATAGGTTATTGCTGTTTTAATCTAGAAGGAGAACAACCTCTTGTTCTGATTCAAGTGTTGTTTCTTTGTAACGGACAAATATGATTGTCATTCCTTTTATTTCACAAATTATTAATGTTTAGAACAAATCGGTGCTTCATTTAATGACACATGCTTCCCAAATAGGATTGTGTATAGGAATCACTCTCTTTATATTGGGGTAACTAAATTTTCGCACTTTTGAAATTGAAACTAATCTTGATTCAAATAGAAATAAGAAATATTTTGTGTAAGCAAATTTTATTATTTATTATTATATTTATATAATTTGTTGGGTAACTTCGTATCGAAAAGTAGACTTTTCTTAACGCAATTGGTTCTGTAACGGTTTACTTTTCTGTATGAAGTGCTGAAATAATTCAAAATTTGCACGCAAATTGTCACCAATTTAATGAAATTACAAATTGTTGTCAGATATATATCTCTACACATTATTAATGAAATATTTTTGAGAATTTCGTTGTGGGCTATTTTTGCCCAATTTGAAGAAACGGTTTAATTATTAATCGATTAACTGATATTTTTTTTAATTACAAAAAATAGCGTTCAATACACATGTGAAATCGGTTATTACTGCACTCATAAACATATTGGAACTCGCTGCGTTCGTTAAAACAAAGGGTAAATTCGTGCTGTAATAACCTTTATTTCACCACTTGTATCGAAATATATTAGTGCACTAATACTACTTTAATTATATTATTTTTCTTAAATTGTATGTATAAAATAATATAATATATAAATATAAAATAAGTCCCAAAAATTTTATAAACCAATAGTTTAATTCAAAAAAAGTTTATAATAAATTTTATGCATTTTCGTTGTGAAAGGTTAGCTTTACGACAATTATTTGAGTTTTCAAATGCGTAACTTTTTCGCACCTGTAAAAAGGTTGTCTTTTTTATTTCACTAGTGAAAAAAATTTTACAGTCAGGATGATATAACCGTTACACATAAACCAATAACTTGTTAAATAGAGACCGTTTTGACGGCAAATATTTTGTACTAAATTTTTCATGTATTTAAGGAAAATGCAAATATGACCTGTTTGTGTGTAAAATGCAATTTTTCAGTCTGAAACTTTCTTAAAGGATCGTATTTCACACTCATTTCCTCGTTTAGAGAGGGATCATTTAACACACTTGCATCCCAAATATGTAATTATTTCAATACTCGTAATTTGGCTTTTGAAATTGAAACATCACTTTTTTCGAAATTAAGAGGTGTAGTAAAAGCTTTACTACCATCTATTTTAGTTTCTGGTTAACTATAGACAAATAAAAAGCTTTACATGCGTACCTAAATTGCAATAAGGTTTTACGATTCAATTCCTAGATTTTTATCTCGTCTTTATTTATTCCCATAAATCTGCAATTGATTCAGTACAACTATATAAAAACGTGGTACTTACAGATGTAATTATCCTCAGATTAGTTTCTTAAATACCTCTCGGTTTAATGACTTAATTATGGAGAGAGGTTATGTGTGTTGATATTAATAGAAATATGAGATGAAGCAATAAATCAAAGTGATCCAGTGTGAATAAAGAGGAGAGAGAGAATGAGGCGAAGAAATGGACTGAAATTCGATATAAAACGTAAATAAAGATTAAGGCGGCGTTCGTCGTTTCTTAAACAAGTCAAGTTGATTCAAGAGAGGAGAAAGAAAGAACCAAGAAGTGGCGTCCATTCATTCATCCGTCTATCTGTGTGTGGAGAGCAAAATGGGTTGCAAAAACAAAAACAGAGAAAGAAGCGAAGAAGGCTGACCGGCGAGTCGTGGTCAAGAGGTGTAATTAAACGGCTTGTAAGAAGCCGTGGATGGATGCCAATGATCTTCTGGCTGAATGAGCGAGACTTCTTGGTCTGGAGAAGAGGAGGATACGGGTCAGTTAACCAGAATTCAGACACACGATCAGTTTTCAAGATCAGTGTCGATCTTGGTGTTCGGCTCGATCAGATGTGCGAAAAGTGTCTTTAGTTCCGCGTTTTGAATTCGCGCACAGTTTCTCGGTTTGGCCAGATTTTTGTTCAAGTGTCCATCTCTCCATCAAACGGATCGCGTTCTAATTCGGAGAAAGTGGGTGCTCTGATCTCGCGCGGTGATCTTATAAAGTAAAAACAATTGAATGGAAGAGAAACAGTAATAGACGAAGAAGAGAATTGCATTTGTGAAATTTGGTAGTGATCACCGCGCAGCCGAAATTAATTAGTGACTGTTCACGTTTCTGGGTCGAGCTTCCGGCGCCCGATATGATGTAAATAATGCAACAATTTTTCGCCCGTTTCATATTCGTGTTAAAAAATTAAATAATAATTTCGGAATTACTCGAATTACTTTGTTGGAACGATTAATAAATATATATAGAGAAAGTTTTCCGGACACGGGGTCTGAGTTCAATAAATATGGATAGACTGTCAGGAAAATTGTTTGAACATGTCATTTCAAAATTTATTTAAATTTGTATTGATATTTAGACTAATTATTTAACAATATCATTTTTATAATTCAAAAATAAATATTTTATTGCCTATAGTTGTAAAGTTAAATAAAAATCGGTTTATAATTGTTTTAAGTTTTTCGAAATGTGGATTGGAATTTTAAACATAATTTGGATGGTTCTTGAAATGATATATTAGGCCTAAACCCTGTAGAAAGAGAACGTAAAGAAATAATAATATTAAAATTATATTTGTACACAAAACCAATACTAATCCAAAATGGCGAACGTGTCAATTTGGTAATTTCCAGACACAATACATTTAAAGCTGACTTAGTCAGAGTTGAAAACAGAGTTGAAAACGGAGTCGAAAACAAAGCAAACTGTCTTTTTGTATGAATTTTGCATGCTGCCCTTCTAGCTGGCGGACGTCAATTCTATAAGTATAAAACCGAATTATTATATATACAAAAAACAAATTTTTATTATTAAACTGTTGAAGGTTTTATTAGTTGATAATTTTCCAATAGTTAGTATTAAATAATAAAATATTTTATTTGTTGCAGAACTTTTTGTTAACGGTTTAAAAAAAAGACTTAGATTAGGAATTCAGAAAATAATAAATAAATAATTTATCTTATGGGATATAATTGTGAGGAACATGGTTAGTCTTAATCTCAACTAACGAACTGAGACATTTCATGACTTTGAATATTCGTTTTAAAAGTATTACTAATCAATAGTTGGAGAAGGATTCAGTCAATCCTATCCGCCCAGGGATCGAACCCATGGCCTCTGAGAAGGCAGTCAAATGCTTTTCTACTCGGCTATTTGAAGTTAAAATTATTATCATCAAGCCGAAGACGAGTGTTTGCGAAATAAATATAGTGGAGTGGTGAACCTAATATTTTTTAGCAATTTTCCCCAAAACACACAAAAAATAAGTGTTCTTTAACACAGTCCAAATTAAAACGGATTCAAAAGGAATGAATCCTTAATTTTCATTTTGAACCAAATTTCTTTGTAATCAATTACTTTTTAAGCGTAAAAACGTTATATCTAACGAAACTAAAATTGAAAAATAGCTGTTTGTATTACAAGGCTGTACTATGAGCTGTTTTGTGAAATTCGAGTCGTTAGACGAGTTTTTCATCGTTTCCGAATTGAAAAATCAATTTTATATCCGAGCAGGACATATTTTTTGGCACTTTTCTCATAATTGTCCTTATAAAACTAAATAAAAAGAAATATTGACCTTGAAATAAATTTATTCGTAGATTATGATTTTCTTTTTTTCACTAGTGAAATGAAAACTATAAAAATTCACTAGTGCAAAAAAGTGATGCATTGCGATGATCTATTTAAAATAAAAACATAAATTGACATTAATTTCAGACACATTTTCTAAATAATTTTACTAAAATTGAAATAATTAAATCTGTTGTTGATAAAAACCAAATTGTACCCATATTTTTCGCCACAGTCTATATAAAATCCATCATTTTGACCTTTTCCGTTTTGTACACACGATGACTCTAACAGCTTTTACAAGCCACTAATCGTCTGGAAAATTGACCATTGTTATGTGTTAAAGATGTTGAAATTTGATGATGAACAGCAATTTTTATTTGAAATTGCCAATAATTGGTCACTTTTTGTTATGTTGAAACTATTAAATACTAAATTCGCAATTGTAAATCGATACTGGAAAAAGTGTGTCGTGAACTCTAAACTTTAAAAACAGCAAAAAAGCTTTGAGTTTAATTGATAATTTAATTTACATAATAAATTTAATTTTTATAAATAAATTAAATACTTTCTTTTTAAAATCCAAACAATATTTATGTAAATTTGTTAAAACTTATAACCCAATAAAATGATTTTTATGTGTAAATCAGTTAATAACTACAAGTGTAATTAATGTTTTATTATTGCGTGGTCTTGTAAAATTAATATGGAGTTATGTCGATATTTGTTGGATAACTTGGTCGTGAATTTTGTTATTACATTTTATATTAAAAAATCAAACATTGTTCAGTAATGTCTGGTAATTGATGTTTAACCAAATATTTCCACTACGTAAGGATTTTTTCCACTACGTTTGTAAAATTTATTGATGCGATTAATAAATATGTTTTTTAATTTTATTGGAAAGCTATTGGAATAATCAACAGCTAAAATTTTTAATATGAAAAATATTCATGTGATTTAATGCCGTAATTTATACTTGTATTAAACTTGTATTAAATATTCATATTAAGTTTACAAACTGCATGCTATAATATAAAGATTAAACTGACAAAATGTAATTTTGCAAAATCGAGAATATAGCTGCAATTGAATATTTCATTGATTGTGGTTTGAGCACTAATATTTTTTCATTTGGATACGAATAAGTTTTTTCTTGTTTTAAAGTTTTTATAGAACAATGTCGAACAAGTCATCATAAAATCAATTGACCTTTTAATTTGTATCAAACACGCGAAAGTAAGATCAGATGCGATAGAACCCGATAGCAAAATTTGTATCGAGTTTGGATTTCATTGGGGGTTTTTGATGGCTAATAAGGGCAAACTTACTTATGTCAACTATTTTAGGAAGATTTTGCATTTTTGTTGCTTAATATTTATATTATGACATTCAAATTTGCTCTAACAAAATCAGAAAATTGAACGTAGTAAGCCAGAACAATATTTATTAATTTTTGTGTTAAAATAAATTGGAAAGATCCAATAAAAATACTAATTTTTGTTCAAAATGAGATGTATTTACTTAGGTTTCTTAAAAATTTGATTTAAATGTATAAATATATTCAACAGTTTGGTAATATTTATATAAATTATATTTAATGGAATTTAAGTCATTCCAGTATTTCGGATTATGCGAAATTTTTTGTCTAAAATGGAATTAGTGGAGGCTATACAAACAAATTTAAGAGATATTGATTGATATGATAAATAAATCGATAATTAAATAATAATAAAACATAATGAGTCTCTTGACTCAATAATTCATTCAAGAGTTGTCAATTTTTAAAGTAGTAAATTATATTAAAATTTGTTAAACGCGTTTTATAGCTTAAAACATTAGGTGTCTTGAGCAACCAAAAACTCGATGTCAATGCAGGATTTCCTTGATAAATTTATATGTAATTTGTACAAACTACAAATTTTAATAAATTTTGACAATGAACCTTTTTACATATTTATTGAGTTACTTTTGGAAATATTTAAAAATACAATAAAAGGCTGTGTTTATTTACGTGGGCGCTTCTATATGTGAATTAGGTTGCAACTTGATTGTTGTTTTAAAATAGAAATAAAATTCGATGGTTTTTAATGATTATTAATGTAATATAATAAAACATAACAGATGATTTGACTTCTTTTTTGATTTTCTAAAAATATTTTTATATTTACATATTATTTATATTTATACCAATGCTTCGTCTAGGAATTGTTTTATATGTTGTTTTTATGCTGAATAAAGTATAATTCAATACCTGCATACAATTACAAATTGTGTAAACACACAAAATTAGTACTTTGTACCAAAATTCAACTACTAAAAATTATTATTTTTTATCTTAGTGGCTTAGAATGAAAATATATTTTGGCATTTGTCATGCCTCTAAAATAATGTAGACTATGACTTATTAATCAATTTAATTTTTTTCACATTAAATCACAAAAAGAAAATTTTGTCTTAAATTTTAGTTCTGGCGTTTTAATGTGGTTCAAATGATGAGTGCTATCACAGGAATATCAGTGATATAGTGCTTGGTGCTCTATTTCCGTAAGACCAAAAGCTCTATTCGCTTGCCAAGTACTTCCCTTAATTGTATGTGTTTAGACCTTAATTTAGTACAAGGTTGACTTTTTATTCTTTACTCCATGTTTCGCGGAAATATAGCTAATAAATATGCGAATTGTATAAAATCTTGTAAAAGACTGGTTAGAAAAAAACATAATTAAACACTCGAGTTTAATAATGGTTCATTTTTTCTACACGTTGTTTAAATAACTATTAAAGAACTGTTGATATTAGTTTTATTAATTTTCTTCAATAAACATTCATTATGCATTTCACATTAAAAGCAATTGATATACCATAAAGTCTTTCTTTTATTAAGAATAGCTGCATCATCTAGCCAATTATCCGAATAAAAGTATCAATTAGACGAACAACTCGTTACCGAACCCTTTCACTTTCCTAAGTCCAAAACGGATTCCAGTTCGAGTGCATAGTTAATTAATTGAATGGATATGAATAGCGATTTCGAAAAGTGTTTCTGTTGTTTATTACGTGCCAATTAATGCGACAAATTTGGTCAGTACGGGCGACGATGTAAAATAGCCCTGGGACTGGTAGTCAGGTCTTTCGATTATTAAATATTCCAATTAGTATACAGTGTCTTTTGTGATTATCACACTGATGAGAGATAACATCACAACAATATTTTATCCGGTAATAAATCAAAGACAAGGCGTCATCAAGTTGTTATTGATTGAAAATTTAATAAAAACAATTCAACTTTTTGCTGATCTTAGGGGAATGAATGACATTTTGACATAGACTTGGAGTATAATCGGGTAATTTGTAGTCAAGACAAGTGCCATTTTTCAATTATTATGTCACTTTGGGCGACCGTCTTTAATAACTGGAAATGAACCCAAGACCACTCTTTTTTTATGAAACCTGTCCAATAAGAGCATGTTAATTTTTAAAATAATTTCTATTCATAGGACATTTAAAACGGCCTTTGCATGTGTCATCGCAGTGTTAACAATTGCAAATTGCCTGGGTGGGACTGCGAGACGGAAAAGTGCTACAAACTGGCACAGAAATGCGAGTGCCGTTGCGGAACTACCTAGAATACCGTTCAACAGAACCAGTATCTTTGACCCCGTGCCTTTTTTCGACTGGGAGGAGCAGAGGAGTGGAGAAAACATTCTTCCCAATCTGACCAATTCCACGAAATCGAAAAAGAAAAAGAACAAAAATTCGGCAATGAGAAGAGCGTTAAGAGATGCAGCCAGAAAAGGGTTACAGGCTATGGTGGATTTGTATGACAGAAAAGAACCCCTGATCAGACTTCGAGGTGATATTCTATCTCCAGATGATCCAGCAACGAAATTGTTCCAATTTAGTGCTCCACACGATCACCATGATCAAAGGGACAGGGCAGCCTATGCAGCTCTTTACACGGCCAAGAAATTGAAAGAAAGGTAATAATATATTCTTAAAAATTCCTTTGTGCGAAATGAGGAGGGCTAAGAGAGCTAAGTGTTGTTAGTTCCACATAAAACAAATCACATTATTTAATTTAAAAAATATATGTTTATAATATAAATTATTGGGCGCAGAACTCGCCCTTATTCACATATGAAATATATGAATAAGATAACTGTTCAGATGCACGAAAACATATTATTAGGTTTATGGTGGACAGCCATACGTTTCTCCACATAATTCGCCCTAGTTCTCCCTGCCTATAACCAGGGATATGGGATATGAGTAGGATAGAATAAAGGTGTAATTAAATTCGCCATTCAGCACCGCACACTTGGACAGTATGAGTCTAGTCACTGCAGAAGAGGGGTTTGTTGTTGGTTATATAATATGATATAATAAAAAAAGTATTAATTTTAAATTAACAGAAATGTTTAATTGAGTTATTACAGTACGGGATAGTTATGTTTGTATGTATGTATTATAATTCCTAAGAAAACATTTATCTGTGTTCTATTTGCAAATATTTGTTTAAAAAATAATACTAACAATTACTACATACAACAAATCTCATTTCATTATAAGGTGTAACAAATTGTCAATTAAATTTCATGTCTCCAAATCTTGTTATGATATAATTACACCATGAACAAATGCTTCAATATAGAACTTATTTATTGACAGGTTTTTTTACTTAAACAGAACATACATACTACGAATAAGACCACCTCTTTCATGACTTTCAAATGTATTCACTCTTGTTTATGTCGGCAAAGTACTATCCGAAAGAAATGTTTCATCTCTTCATTTCTGTGCATTGCAAGCCTTAACCTGTCTGATTCGAACAAATAGTATTGACGATAATTGTTGTTGGGCCAAGTTTTTATAGTGTAAAATTTAAACTATTAAAACAATGCATGATATGTTTTTTAAAAAGTTTAAAGTGATCTAATATTGCGATGTATACCCATGGAATACTATTTTAATGATTTTTGATAATTAGTTAAGATAAGTGTACATAAAGTTAATAAAAAGACCAAAAGTAAATAATTTTTGAGAAATTCGTAATAAGTGGAAAAACGATTCTTTGAATAAAGTAATTAATTCGTATAATTATTCTTTTAAAAAGCTTAAGTACCATTTAATCGATTCTGGCAAAAATCAATTACAGGCTTCTTTGGTCTTTAATTTGTATTGGTCCGGTTTTTGCAACTGAGGTTTTTGATGAATGGCTTTGAGTTTTCATGTTTCGTGCCAATTGGCAATTAATTGCTTGTATATAATAATTTGCTGTGAGCTTTAAAATCGCAAATTTTGCAAGACAAAGTGGGAAATGAGTTTTTTATATACGGAATTCATTTGATTGGCCGACCACTTTCGCCAAATTAGTTCATTTGTAACAAATAATAGTCTTTACCGTTTGAGCAAGAGAGAACTAACATCACATTACTACAGCACTTGTTAAACTCAGTCGCTTATTAGGTACATTCAGAAGTTCTAATACCAATAGTTGGAATATATTATAATTTATTTTGATTTTGAAGTTTAAAGTTTAAAGTTGAGCTTAAAAATAATATTTTGCAATTTCGTATCGAAAGAATAGCTTATCGACAATGATTTAAGTTCCATAATGTGTTTTTCGCACTAGTGAATTTTTAAAATTTTTATTTCACGAGTGAAACGAAGAAATTTGTTTCAAAGTCAACATTTCGGCGCCAATTGATAAAAAATTTGCACAGTTCTTAATCTAGGCTGCTATTACGGTTAAACAGAACTAAAAAATCATTCAAATATATATCGTTATAATTAACAAAACATTAAAAATTAGGTTCAAGTGAATTTTTTAAGAAAGTACGAAGAATCAGGACCTGCTTGGGTGTAAAATGCGTTTTCTAACTCAGAACAGATGAAAAACTCGCCTACTAGCTTGTATTCCACACTCGTCCGGGTTAAAAACCGTTCAGTTTCAAGTGCTTATGAATATTCACTAATAAACACTGGTCTGGAAATTTTAATGAATAAGAGAGAAAAAAGTTGTACTGTGTTCTTAAAACTTATAGATTTTTGTTTGAAATTCATAAAGTGTTGTACAAAACACGGCCAATAAAATTTTTTAAAAATGTGCCTTCTTTAAAACACTCATTAAGCTTGTGGTTTAATAGACCCTTGAGCTGATAATGCCTTGCGTAATCAGATGATATTTTTTCTTATAGAAAATCGATTTTTTACATTAAATCCATTTTAAATTTATCAAAATTTTGAGCAAATTGAAAAGATTAGTAAATTTTATTAAAGAAAATAGCATTTAGATATAAATATGTAATTATAGATATTATTATATAAGACTGAATTGTAAATATTTATTTATATTTTTTTTTGACACAAATGATCTTTTGGTCGGTGTCACTAATAAAGATTTAAAACAAAAAAAATTTTATCAAAATTAAATCATAAAAACTGATATTTTTTGTAATATATTTTTTTTTAAATCTATAAGACACGAGTAAATTAAATAATTTGTTAATATTTTCTGCACATTTAAATTACTTTTAATAATTCAAAGTTTTAAAATATAAAATTATATTCATTTGCTTAAAGTTTACATAATTCTCGAAATATAAGGAAAACAATACCTAAAAAAAATAAATACCTGAAAACATTTCCTTCAACCTAATACAAATGTAATGTGAATCTGGTCCGAGGTGATGATAATTGATTACGGAAAAAGAGGTTGTTGAATGGGAAAGAAGAAAGCAATAAAGTTTGGTGAATTATCTCACATTTATTAAGGCAATGTCTGTAATAATAGAATTAATTACATAAAAGATTCGGTAAAACATCTTGGTCAATTCAGCGGTACTCTTGAAAATGAAAACATTACCCTGATTGGGTAATTTGAGAGATTTCTACAACAAACTCGTTGCACTTATACTGAGTTTGGTTGTGGTTTTCGCCAACGTCGTACTTTTCTCAAAGCAAACAGAATAATGAACTTAGAGCCATTGACATGAAACCACACATTAAATAGTTGTGGATAAACTCTTTGGCTTGGAATTCAGGGACAAAAGATGGCAAAGAATGAATACCACATTGTATTTTCTCCGCTGACTGTAGGATTTAATCACTCACAATAAATCTCTCGAAACCCGTTTTCTCGACACCCAACTTATGTCTAGTTCACTCAAATGGCAATCCATTTTGCATACTTATCTTTCACCTAGTTTGAAGCCATAAATTTTGTTGTAATTTGTTGCAAATTTCTAATAAGATAATAAGCTTAGAAAATAGTCAAAGTAATGGATTGGATTACTTTATTAACAATTTAAATAAAATAAAACAAAATTGCAAATATTCTTAAAATACTTTTCATAAATAGAATTGAATACATTTTTTACATTTAAAATTGTTTTTCAAAATTAAACTATATTTATTAAAACTACTGATTTTAAAAAGTACCTTTGTTCAAATATAAATTATCACAACTCTATTCTATTTTTTGTTATAATTTACTTAATGTATAAAAAAAAGTATTGTTGTTGTATTGTATATTTGGACCAAACAACCCATGACTGAGTTATAGCCCTCACCCATATATATATAAATACATATGAATGATCACCGGACCAATGCTCCATCCTGATTCCTTGGAGTGATGGGTGCCGCCCACCGCCTCCTCCTCACGTAGGCGTTTTCACTATATACTTTTGTTTTAAGGTAGGTGGATAGGATATATATATATACTCGCTATTCGGCACCGCTCACGAGGGCAGTATAAGGGAAGGGTTTAGGGTTAGTTTGGGATAGACTGTTAGTAAGGTAAAGAATCTGTTTATAATGGAGTTAGTGTTAGTTTTACAACCCATCTGCCGACATTTGCCAAAGCTTAATTACAAATACTTAGTTATGATAATCAAATAAATAATTAATTATAAAAAAATATAGCTTAGCTTCGAGGATTTCACTCCTGCATTAAAAATACGAATTTCCAGATCTAACTCAATCCACACTCCAGGTCCCTCGGTCACCATCATCCCAATTGAAGTGGGCTTCAACAAATGTAAGGAGATCCTGAATTGATCCGTCATACACTCTCCAATTTTCCTAAAGAATTATCCATCCTCTAGCCACATAATTATCTCCAGGCAACCTTTGAAAATTTTTGTTCTAAGAAGAAAATTATTTTTTTCCAATTTTCGAGCAAAAAGGCGAAATCAAACAGTATCCCTATTATACCAAACGATACACTTTACTTTTATCTATCTACGGACATAAAATTTCCTAATATTTATCAAATTTTACAATCTCAAAAATTAATTTAAATTCCGCCTAAAAAAACTCAAAGAAAAGTATCCCATTTAAAAAATATATATTATTTAAGGAAAAATAAAAACCTCGGATTAGTTAAAACTAATATTGCACTATATGACAATCTCAATGCATTAAAACATATTGTAATCTATAGGTGTGGAATTAGTTCATTTTTAGAGATATTAAAAATTTGTTTTAGAATTTTTAAGGCATGCCGTGCAGCATAAGCTTGAAACTTATTTTGAAACAGCCCCTGTTTATGAAAACTTAAGATTTCTGTCCCATTATTAATTAGATTATAATTGGATTTGATATTGTGATTAACAATCAATAATAAAAGTCTAAATTAATGGAAGTAGCGACAGTTGTAATAAATTACTATTAAAATATATTTATTTTAAATTCCTATGCTCAATTTTTTAGAATATTTAGGTTCATTCTTTAAACAATAGTTATTTATGTAATGGATGTGCGAACTGAAGGTTTATTTTTTTAATTTTAAGTATAGTTTTTTGTATGACGAAAAGTGCAAAATAATAATAAAAAAACAATATAAATATGACTTACCCGCAGATATTTTTGCAATTTAACTACTAAATATTTTACAAATTATAATTAAAAATTCGTCAATTCATAATATGGCTACTTTTCTTCCAAATTGTTCTTATAATAGAAATTTAAAGCCCTGTTGCTTGGGATTTTTCTTATGTTTTTGATAACAAGAAACATCAAAATTGAATGTAGTAAGCTACATTCATATACATAATATTTGTTCAGTAAAAACATATACATTTACAAAACTGTATACATTTACAAATTTATTATAATGAACAACTTCTGTTTGAAAATAAATTGGATTTAGCGACTGCAAGCAATTCGTATTTAACGGATTTTAGTTTCAGCATTTTAGATTATGCGATTAATTGTGCTAAAAGTGGAATTGGTAGAAGCTAATATGATTAATCTTTTTTACTTTAAAAACAATGGCAAACATTTTCTTTCTTTTTTCACTAATAAAATAAAAATTCTTAATTTTCCCTACTGCAAGGCACTTCACATACGGAATTGCAAAACGAAAGTTTGAAGTCAAAGATTTTTTTTATTAAAACTCTATGAAGGATTTACCAAAATTTTAGTTTTCTCTATTTTCGGAAATTTCAAAAAATAAACCCATTGTTTCATTGGAGAGCTCTTAAATATCAAACACTGAAAAGCTCTTCATAATCATAAAAACCAGACAAAAATATTAAATGACATTTATTTCGCCTATTAATTTCTTGATTCGTTTAATTGTCTTTGGTTTTTATTTCCTAAGAAGACCATCACCAATTTAACGGGCAACGAATTTAGCGTTTTAGTCTCAGGCTTTTTGTGACAGTTTTAATTGATGAAAGTTGAGCAAAACATTAGAGGTTTTTACAGCGACGACGTAAACTGAACAATTATTTACTTCTATTCGTTTGTTTCAAAAGGTAGTTTCTCTCTTTCGAGATTAGATGCACTTCCGTCTTTTCAATTGCCATTGAGGTTTGAATTGATCACTCCTCAATCATTGATGCTTCAATAGTCAAGTCGATTACCAATCTTAGGCGAAAATGGGTGGTATTGGAAAACAGTTTCGCTTGGCGAAATCCAATTATTTGCTCATTTCGGCAAAAGAAAAATTATTGGCACAATTGGGAAGTTTGTTTATTTAAAATTTGTAATTGTGTATGCAGAGGGAGAGAAATCTTTACCGGTAACCATTTTCTAATTAAAAATTAGTTGCGACGATTATTATGATGCTATTACGGTTTTGTTGAATAAAAACTCGGGATCGAAATAAAATTAAATCCGTTTGGATAATGAGGCACGATTTTGAATCTTCGCACATTGGTCAAAGTACTTTTCTTTAAAATATTATTTAAGATCATTTCGAATATATTTTAAAATCTGATTTTAGTTAAAATCTAAATCTGTATAGGTCATACAGGCAAAGGACCTGCCTTTGCCTGTATGATCTTCTTCATCCATTGCTATTTGCTTTTTTCCATCCTGACACATGGTCTGCCTCCATTCATTCCTTATGTTTGGACGGGTAGATTTTAATATTTAAAAATTTTGTTCCGAATCCAAATTTTGATATGAAATAAAAACATAAACATCATTGAAAACTATTACTCAAATATTAGAATTATAATACCTGAGAAATCCAAAGCGTTTACCAATAAAGTTTCTCTGCATTCAGTGATCGGTGCAATGAAATTAAACTTGAACAAAATTGCGAAAAAGTTACACTGGCTTATTGGAATTTAAAAGCATTTTAATAAGCAACAAAGCCAGGTATAGAACAAAATATAATTTTACAGAAGAATTTTTAAGATTTTTTTGTTAGTTTATTTAAAAACGCATAAATTTTGTTATAAAACATGGTCGATAATCGTTATTAACTACATAAGCCTTTTTTTTAAACACTCGTCACGTGTGTGACTTTAAATGACCCTTTAGTTTAATAATGTCTTCTCTTCTCGACCTAATTGTATAAATAATGAAAATTCATAGTTAATTTAATTTTTAATTAAATCGATCTTTAAAATGTTTCAGAAATAAAAGATTGATGGCTACAAAAGTTTTTGGATTATGTTTTTATATTTGACTTACACCAATTTTTTTATTATTTATTATTAACTTTATTGTCAAAACAATAATAAAATTCTATTTTGAAAAATTTTAGAATAAACCAGTAGGTTTTATTTGAATTTGGTGTAAGTTTTACACCAAAACTTTAAAATATGTTCTCAAAGCATTACTTAACATTTACGCCCTGGTAGTGATTTAAAGAAAACTTAATAATGCCTCGATCCTGTTCTATAAGTAAGTATTACGCAACTTTAATAGATGAGTGTTAAACGTCTTCAACGCAAACGTGTGAAAGGAATACATTTGGGAACACTTTAAAGTAGAGCTTAAAACAAAGATTACAAATAGTTTTCAGTAAATACTGCTAATTAACCTTAAACCTACATGAAGACTTTCCAAAGCGTGACCCTTAATAAGCTTTGAAATAAAATACTTGAAAAATATAACAGTTATTAATTTCGCCCATTGTGCACTGGATGGCCAGTGGAGTGACTTTATGACCAGCCGTGTTGGGTGTTTATGGAGATGACGCGCTGTTTGGTACCATCTAGGGAAAGTAATAACACCATTGTTGCGGAGGAGAGAGAGATGAGTACCGGCAATGGAAATTAGAAATCGAATCTGGTCACGATTTTGCTGAGGAGGAAGTTCTTCTCTGAGCTCAAATTCCAAGGACTGCAAATGCCATCGCGAATATTGATGACCACAAAAAATGATAATAATTGCGGCAAAACTGTTAAATCGCAAAAATAGAACGTCTTTTTTGTTGCACTTTATTACGGTTTAAATTCAGAGAAGCGGCATCCAATTGGATGATACACATTTTTTGTCCAAAGTCGTTTGACATTTAAGAAGCCAAGTCCAAAAGTACAAGTCATTATAAAATTCCTCAAATAAATTACGGCTCCAACTCCAAGGGTCATCTTTGGGGGAACGTTTTTTTTACAAACAAATGTTATTGTGCAAAGTTACATCCATTAATGGTAAAGGTCAACTGCCAACTTTCACACTCTTCATTTTTTTTAATTTGATTTGGTAAAAATATGTACATTTCCTGTGTGCTGGCTACCTAAGCCATATCAAGTTCTCAATCCGCTGGACAGTTCTGATTGCGCGCGCACTATGTGGGTCGATCATAAATACACGTTTTACTGATCAGCTTAATAGTGCTGTTTTTATCAAATTAGTTTTGTCACTTTCAATTCACGAATTTGTCGCGCAATCGAAATGCGTCAACTAACAGTATTTTGATATCGGGTGGTACCAAAACTTGCCTTTCTAACGGTATTTTTATTCACTTATTTTTTTAAATTTATAAAAAATCTTGTGCTTATTTATCGCTCAAAGCTTTCGTTTAATATTAAAGATTGTATTATTTTCGATTGCATGTTTATTTTCTAATATTTCTAACTATTTAATTGTTTAGTTATATTTTGGTTTAAACATATTTTTTCATTATATATTTATTTATATTATTATATATTTTATAAACATATATTTTTATTGAGTTTAAATAAAAAAATAAATTATTCCCACGACATTCCTGGACGGAACTAGGGGTAGTTTCAACCTCAACCATCGGGTGTTAGACTT
>JXOV01004949.1:310-21766 GCA_001014945.1 Clogmia albipunctata
AGAAAAAGGGGGTGCGGCTATAACGCTGACCCATTCGGCATTTGCGGTTTTTCGTTTTTTCGCAATTTCGCAAAATTAATTCAAATATTTGCAAATCTGCTTTGACCTAAAGTTGTAATCTGTAAAGAGATATACTGTGTGTAAATTTAAAGATCCAGCTTCTTTTGGTTTCAAAGATATCAAGGATAAACGGGTGCGGCTATAACCTCAATTCACACTGTATAAGAGCTAAATTTTAGTTTTTGTCATAATTGTTATGATTCTTGTCCGGGATCTTCCAGTCCGATTCGATAGAAACTACCTACGATTTTATTAATTGGACTGTAAAATCCTGAGCAACAAATTATATGGGCGGTATTAATTAACACTAGAATAAGGGAAAAGATTGATTTAACTTACCTAAGTACGAATTCGATGGTGAACCAAATAACAACAATTATCTCCATCCGGAACAGTAAATCGATTGCTTCGTCTTCATACTCATCGATAGTCGAGAATACGCTTAAGGCCAAACATGTGAACACCATTAGGAATCTGGAATGAAATGAAGAGAGACACACATGACAATACTTAATTCGATGTGACTTGGACATTTGCAAAATCGAACAGTTATTATGCTAAATCGAACAACGACAATGAAATCAAGGAAATGGAAAAAGACCTTGTTTCCCTATTAAAATGCGATCCAAATCAGTGTTTATCGTGTAATAATACAAATGATGTCTGCAATTGTGACGTACTGTAATATTGATTTAATATTTTATTGATTGCATTCGACTGAAGGGAGGTCTTCCATTTATATTATGCCTCCATTTCGCCAAACATTTCACATTTAAACGATGTCAGTCAAGTTGGGGAAACAAATTTTGTTGGTCAAATGCCCACAAACCGAATCTCGATTCATTTCGCTTGTCGATGCCGTTAAAAATTGTAAATGATCGGATTTCGCAATCAATTTGCAAGCTTGTTAAGCTCAATCTGGTCCAGAAATGATTGATGGAGCTTGTGAGGCATTTGTTCGAACGTTCATGTTGTTTTCTACAAAACTGGCGCTCCACAGCAGTCATCATTATTTGAACTGTGACACGACTGTTGACATGACAAAATAACGATGGGGAACAGCTCTTGACCTTAAACTGTGAAATTAGTTCGTATCGATTTGTAAAATACTTTAAGGATATTTTTAAGATTAGTTCAATATTGTTTTCAAAATTTATTTCAAGTACTTGAAAAAAAAAACAAAAGTTTATAGATTAATAAACTTTTTTTTATTATTTATTATAAACAACCATTTTGTGGTTATAACAAATATATATATAAAAATTGAATTAAATATTAATTCAGTTGTGGTTGCAAAATCACGTTTATCGTGGTGATTTTTTTACCAAATATTTTGTATTTAATAATTCACAGAACCGTCAATGATGTCGTTTATTGGATCAATAAAAATCAATTCATTTCTGTCACAATATTGACCATAATTTTAAATGGTTTTTATAAACAAATAAAATAAATCCTTCTGAACACTTTTTAATCCATTTCATAAAAAATGAATTTTATGGAAAACTTTTAAGAAATTTATTTTAATGATTACAGCATAAATACACATAAATCCCATTATACAATAATTATATTTGATTATTGAAACAACTATTGTGTCCTGTTATGAATTTCATTATGTGAAACAAAAATTATTGTATGATAACATTATTTATTGTAATAAATAAATCGTTTATATAATAAATACGATGATTAGACTTTAATGACAATTCAGGGGACCGTTTCCGTAATTTCCTCCGCTGTTTCCAACGGTTTAGGTTATTATCGATAGAGCACGGTTTTTTTTTTCGGTAATGACCTAAACAAAAACAAAGGAATACATTTTGAGAAACACTGAGGAATATTTTGTTTCCTCCTATTTTAATTTAAAAATCAGGTTGAATACACAATGAAATGTGCGGAAAATGCGTTTTCCAAAAGTAAGATTATATGGCTTAAAAATTAAGATATATTGAAATTAACCTGAACTAGGAATTACTTCTCTTCCTAGAAGGGAGAGAACAAATTTATCATGTATTTTGTTGTTGTAGAGTTGGGAAACAGACCTGTACTCCTCAGGTCTGTTTGTCAACTCTCCTTAAAAACGTCCTTTTCATGATGATAATAAATTGAATTTAACAATCTGATATTGTTATAAATTTGAGCGAAATCCACACAAGATATTTTAAATTAAATTTTTTAATTCAATTTCTTAAAAAGAATTATAATTTAACTAAAAATCCTATTATAATCATGTTATTATATTTTAAACACTTAAAATTATTCCATTTTCGTCTAATGAAAACAGATTGAATGCTTGATAAATTGCTTCAATTGTACCCAACACCCTTCAAATGGGGTGTGATTTAAAGCAATTAAGTTGCCGTGATTATTATTTTAAATACACTTCAAACAACATTTCTTACCACCATTAAATGGCCTTTTGCTAAATCATTTCCGCAAACCCAGGGCTTTAATTGCTTTCAGCAACTTTTCAATTATGTTCTCATTGAAATGAACTGAGCAATGTCAAATTATAGGAAATTGTCACATTAAAATGTAAGTCATCAGGGGTTGAAATAAAACGAAAGTTTTGAATTTTGATCATTTATAATTCATTTAGACTTTTTGAAAACAAGAATAGTTGGATGCTTTGGAAGATTAATAAAAAAAACACTTTGTGTTTAAAATTAATGTAATACAAATTTATTTTGAGTTTAAATATATATCATAACAGTTGCTTCTATACCTAAGTCGTAAAAGTAAGGCAAAATTTGACAAAACACAGTTTCGGTGAGAAAGGGATAGTATTTGACCTAGTATCTCTCTCTTGCACTAGAAAGGGATAGTATTTTATCTAGTATCTCTCTTGTAAAAAGAAATTGTCTTCTGTATACATTTTAAAGAATTCTTTGAGGCACTTATGCTATTTAATCTGTTTGACAGAACAAATTTTAGTGTTATAATGTCCGTATCGGATTTCTCTTCCAAACAGAACTTTCACGGATTGTTTAAATTTAACGTATTAATTTAATTTAATTAAAAATATTTCATACGTGCGAGTAAGAGAAACAACAAATAGCTTTCTCCATTTTCCCTTGGAATTAGAAAAGTAAAGAAAAACAATGTGATGAAGACAATAAATTTTAACAAATTTTATATTTGATTTTAAGGAAACGAATGTATTAATTTATTTAAAAATGCACAATATTTTGTATAAAACATGGTCAAAAAGCAATATTAATCACTAAGGCCTTCTTTAAGGCACTACGCGCGTGGTTTAAAATAATGTGTTCAAGAATGCTTTATCGACCAAGTTATAAAAATAACTATTAAAATGCATAAAATTTTGTATAAAAATGATTGATATGCTTTATTAATCACTCGGACTTTCTTTAAGGCACTCGCTACGCNTGGTCAAAAAGCAATATTAATCACTAAGGCCTTCTTTAAGGCACTACGCGCGTGGTTTAAAATAATGTGTTCAAGAATGCTTTATCGACCAAGTTATAAAAATAACTATTAAAATGCATAAAATTTTGTATAAAAATGATTGATATGCTTTATTAATCACTCGGACTTTCTTTAAGGCACTCGCTACGCTTGTGACTTTAATTCCTTATCTTATCGACCTAGCTTTAGAAATAACTATTAAAATACTAATACAAATTGGAATTCATTAAAAATTATGTTTTTGTTAAATCTATAAATATTTAACATTATGATAATTTATAAAATTAATATTTGATTTAGACTTCAAAAGAAATGATTTTGCTTATTACAAATAAATAAAAGTATCAGCTTTTGTTTCAAAATAATGAACATTTCACACGAAGCAGAAAGCACGACTTCAAATAAAACAGTTTTCAGTGTGTCTGCAAAAAATTGAAAGGACAAAATATTCTAGAAACATATTTCTATGAAAAGAAGCTGGAATATAGCACGTTACTGTTTGATGTCAGATTGTATTGTTTTTGAAAAAAAAAACGGTCCATTACAATGATGATCTAATGTCAGCTTAAATTTGATTAGATTCAAAATTGTGAAGATAATCTGGAGCGTTTCATTTATAAAATATTCAATATTAAAGCGGCAGTGTGCCTTTTGGGCCATTTGATTTTCGGATTGCTGCCTTAATAATTCAGACGGGGATTCAATCTGCCGTGTTGCGGAAAAATTGTTGCGAAACGCCATTCGCGTTGCATGAGAACAAAGGTTTTACAACCTGCCCCTCGTTTGGACAATGGATTATTCGCACAATGATAAAATGGCAAAAATTTGAGGTGGGCGTGCGTATTAAATATAATAAAGTCTTTTTAATGTTTCCATTAAATTCATATGTGTCACATGAAAAGTCCTTTTTTAAAGTAGACAAAAATTAAATACTTTTTAAAATATTTTCCGATGGGAATGTTGTGAAACAGGTAAACACACAATTTATAATTTTCATTTAAATAATAAGTAAGGATATTATGTTAAGATTATTTTAGTTTAAAATTATAAATAGATATTATTACTATCGCATTAAAATCCATACTATCAGAACAATATGTTATGCAGCGAAACTAACAGGTGAGGATAGATTGAAGTTGACGTTTCTTCCTATTGGAAAAGCCTCAAAAGCCCAAGACGGTTTCGTGAAAATGCGAATAAATGCCGCCTTTACAATAAGCGTTGTCAACCTACCAATTTTGAGAGCCACCTAGACTTATTCTGGTACTTGGGTCTGGAAATTGCGCCGAGAATGAATGTGGGTTCTTTTCGAGATATGCAGTGGCGGAAGATCTCCATGTGAGACAACGGCAGTGAATAAAGCCTGAGTTAGCAAGGTTACCACTACGTGGTGAATCAGCATCCAAAACACCCCCAATGAGTTCGAGTATCAAAACAATATTACCTCAGGTGGTAAACCGGAAATCCCCGAAAATCCACACCGGCCAAAAGCTGGTCAGCCCTATGTATTCTGAGGTGGACAAACACTCGAGAAGAAACAAGACAATGCTTTATGCCGCTACATATTACACAAGAATGTCATCAGATGAAAAATTAAATGAGTTCGAATTAGAAATACAAGTGACGACATTAAAAGAGAGGCAGCCCCATTATGGACAAGTAAAGCTGAAGACAGGGACAAGTGGCGACGCATAGGAGAAGCCTACATTCAGAGATGGATTGAAATAGGTTGAACATGATGATGTCAAGGCTGTCAGTAGTAAAATAAAAATTAAAAGGTCTTCATTCCAACTAGAACCATGTTCCCGTTCCCATCATTACGTATCTATCCCCACGTCCACTGATGACTGATCTCCCTCTAATAGATAGGGTTGTTAAATAGCCATACGATCTGAGATTGTTTGATATGTCCATTCCGCATATTGACACAGTTTCAGCACTTCTGGACCAATTCTCTTCTATTTAGGTCCAAATCCTCATGAGTATTGATTTAGTTTGCTCTTGGAATTGATTTTATTTCATATAATTCAAAATAACTCAAATAATTTTGATATTTGATCCCCATATGTGGCTTTTTCTTTACTTGAATTTGTGGATTGAATTATCGAAGAATTATGTAAAAATATATAAAATATCTGGTTTCTTTTTCGCACTTGATAATTGATAGTCACATTAGAATAGATTTTACAAGTACTGAGTTTGGTTTCACTCGTTGAACTTGGTTAAAACCACAAGTATTAACGAGCAAAAGCAAGTACGCGTCACGAGTACTAAAATGATTAAAAGCTTATATTTCAATAAAAAAAATGTCTTCGCCAGTGAATTAATGTAAATGTACATAGTGATTTTTCAATTCAATTAAAAAAACGTTAACAATCAATTAAAAAAAAGACAAACTGAAATTTTTAACAAATTCATATTGAATTTATAGAGTCGCCATGCTTTTTGGGAGAAGAACGGCAAATTGTAAATTGAAAATTATAGTAGTTTTTAAATACTTATAAAGCCTTACTATTTTAACTTATTATCATTTTCGTTTGAGCTGTAATTGAAAATATTTTTAATAAAAACTACCAGTTGGAAATTTGACATCTTTTCCAGAAAGTATTGGAGAAATGGCAATCAGGTCTTTTAACAAGAATTCCGATTTTTATTAGATTTTTTAAGCAAAATTTATTTTCATAACTATTGCAATCTTAAAAGTACTTCTTGTAAGACTTCCAACAGGTTTTCAAAGCTTGGATGGAATGTAGAAAATCGAAGAGATAAACCGAACCTTTTTAAAACAAGTACTCTGCTGCTATTAAATGAACGGATATAGTTGAAAATTATGAAAGGTCTTATTTGTAGTATGTGTGTTCTGTTTCAGTGGTAAAACCTGTTAATAAGCTCTTTATAGAATCATTTGTTCATGGTGCTCTTTACGTCATAAGAAATATTGAGACATGATATTCACTTGTGAAAGATTGGCAATTGAAAAGATATGGCATTTGATAACTTTAATTACGTAAAACCAAGTGGTTAGACCTAGAACGGCAACAGTTGTTGAGTCGTTGAAGAAGTAGTTGTAAAAATAACTATATACATTTTAGTTACATAAAATCGATATAATGAAAAAAAATTTGGTTTAGCCAAAATCGTTTTATAGCACAAGGGCATTAAAGAATTCTTTAAAGCAATAGTGTTTTTCTTTATTATTTAAGTGTGACCTCCGTAAAAAAAATCCATGAAATTTATATGTACGTCAATTTTGTGGTTAGTGGTTTAACTGTATTTGCCGATGTATGTATGTATATTTGTTACTGTTTATCGGATGATTTAAATTTAAATAGTACTAGATTAGTACATAATCAACTGTTTTCCGTACATTTAAATTTCAACCATACGTTAAGGGATGAAATTTCCTCCATCTTCCCATGGAATTAGAAATGGAATGTGATGAAGAAAAATTTAAAGTTAATTTTAAGAAAACGAATGTTTTATTTTTATTTTGCAGTTAATTTATTTTAAAATGCATACAATTTTGTATAAAACGCGGCCAATAAACATTATTAAACACTTGGGTCTTCTATAAGGCACTGGCTACGCTCGTGGCTTAAAAGAACCTTTTTTGACCTTGTTGTATAAATAACTACTGAAAAGATTTTTTATTTTTATATACAAATTAAAACAGTTTTTTTTATTTTACAAGGAGTAATGCAATATACAAACACAGTACACACCCTTATTACAGTCATATTGATTGCTTTTCTAGTATTCATTGGCTATTAAAATAGCCCATATTTAACTCTTAAACAAAATACTAATATAACAATAAGTAGTTAAGCGAGACTCAAAAATTTATGAAGAATGCAATTTAATTTGCTCAAATTTGAAAGAAAAAGTTAATAATGTGCATATAACATTTCTGGTTCTAATTATTCAGTAACAAAAATGTATTTAAAATATACAAAGGCGATTCTTTTATTTTATTCTTTTTTTTCATATTGAATAATATCATACAATTTATGAGTCTTTGTCATTTTTCTTTCACTCCATTTGAACTAGAGCTTATGAAGGTTGTCACGTTTCGTGGCCAAATTATTCTCTGCCTTTATGGCCATGTCACTCAAAAGATAATAGTGGCCTGCTGTGGTATGCATTCGAGGAAGAATTAATTTTGCTTACGAAGGGTGATTTTCCAGGATTTACGTTTATTACATTATGACATGCATTCAAGACAGTGTTTTAGAGTATTTTGGGGGGAACCATTTCAATGCTATATAGACAGAGGCAATTTTTCTAAATGCCCCAATTAGAGTCGAATTTATTTAACTGCACTAAACTAATTCTTTTATTAGGCCCATAAATTGTCGCTCGACACTGAAATGTCGATTTGGCATGCTAAATTATGGCTTTTAAGGGGAAAACGATCGTTTAACTATTTGTTGCACTGTTACTTTTTTATTGGAAAGTCAAATTAAAATCGAGGGAAGTTTATCGTGGCCTTTCGCCATTTGTTTTGCATTTTTCGACCAAACATTGAATCAGGCATGGAGAGAGAGAAAAGGACTGTTAAAAGTTCAGAAAGCGCTTGACTTTTTGATGGTTGTTTACTCGGCCGAGGTATAAACAGAAATTTTATGCACGAATGTCTGCAATGCGAATTGTTAAACTGAGAATTTATGGGGTAGCAGACATTCGCCTTTTTCGACTTATCCGGCATTTAATGTCAACGGGAATGTTTCTAGGACGACATAATTAATTTCCCGCATTCCCATAAATAAGTTCGTTCTTGTGTACATTTTTCTTATTGAAATTTTGAAGCCGTTAAGTAGAGTTTCCAGCTGTTCTTAAAAATTGTAATTTGGTATCAATTTATATATGAAAACTCATATACTTTGTTATATCTCTTGTATATATTTCGACTAAGCTTTCTATATATTGCCAGCAAAAATTGATTTCCTTTCATTTTAAATTAAAAGAATATTAACATAAGTCCTTAAAATATTGTGAAAACCATTTATGGGCAAAATTAATTTTTTTTAGTAAGTAAAACTATAAATATAATACAAATTTTTTAACCCAAAATAAACCAGAATGTCAATATTAGCCCGAACTATAAATTGTAGATCTGTTTTAGAATGATATAACACGTCAGAAGTATTTTATGAAATAATACATATAATCATCTTTCAAATAACGTATTGTAGATATATACGTGAAAATATATGAATAAGATAATTGTAACGATGTACAATAACGCATCACCTGAGTTATAGTGGACACTCATAAGCCCCACCTCGTTTATCGCCCTAGTTCACCTCGCCCATCACTATTATCAAATAATAGTTTTCATTATTTCTTACAACTTTACCGATCACTCTAACCAAATTTTGCCGACAATAAGGCTAAACCCTGTAGAAAGAACAACGTAAAGAAATAATAATATTAAAATCATATTTGTACACAAAACCAATACAAAGGCAAGATGGCGAACGTCTCAATTTGGTAATTTCCAGACACAATACATTTAAAGCAGTTAGTTTAAAACAAAGTTTGAAACAGAGGTTGAAAGAGAGTTTCAAACAAGGCAAGCTGTTCTTTTTTGTATGAATTTAGCTTGCTGCCTTTCTAGGTGGCGCGCGTTGAATAACAAAAAGATAAATGCTTGTATTTAACACTATTATACCCTAATTAACTATAATGAATTCTTTGATCGATCAAGAGAAGTTTTGAAATTGGAAATGTTTTTATTGGACCTTCCATTCAAAACCACTCCCTAGGGCAGCATAAGTCTGGAAACTGTGGAGGAGGAATTTGTTGATATAAGCCAATATAACAACAATAAAATTATCGCGAAATTTGATTGATACCTTTTTTAAAACTCTTTTGTTTTTAGACACAAATTCATTCATCTTTGAAATTTTATGTTAATATTATTTTAATGTTCTTAAAATATCATTCTTTCTTTTTGAAGAACTAAATTAAATAATGGATAACTAAATAATAAAAATGATTTTTGCTATTTATTTAACAACTTTTTACATAAATTATAACTGTCTCCTAAGATGCCATGGGTTCGACCCCTGGGCAGGTATCGTTGACTGAATCTTTTTTCAGCCGGTCTTGGTGCTATTAATTGACTAATAATACACTGAAAAGGAATAATCATGAAAAGTCTAAACTTGTTGGTTTATGTTAAGTTGAGACTCCTCATGTTGCTTAATGGAATTAAAAGGGAAATTTAAATTTATTTAATTTTATAACATTAGTACTTAAATAATTTGAACAGTATCATACTTTCCAATACCCCATTTTTTAAATTTAACTTTTAAGACTTTAATTAATTCAGTATTAAACTTATTTAATAGTAAAATATAGAGTATTCATAAACAATAAATTAATACAAGTATTTTGTTTTAAAAAATATGAATGATTGTTCTAAAACTGTTTTAGTAAATAATTTAAAATTAATTCAATTTCAATTTTTTGTGAAAATGATGATTTATCACATAAACTGTAAAACAATTGTTTTTATATTTAGAATAATAATAGTGAAAGAACAATTAAGTTGCTAGTACTTTTCTATTTAAAAATATGGTAAATTTCCATAAATTTAGGAATCCTACTTTAAAAATTTGGCCTTTAAACCACCGTGCCAACCCATTTATAATAACAAACATGTAAGGTATTTCCGCAGTGATTTCTTGGCACTGGGGAATGAAATACAATTTACCAGAGTCCATTTTCGGAATCTCGGGCTTGTGGTGCACCTGGCTCATGGTCTCCCGCGAAATGTAATTTTAAGTACACACCAAATGTTGCTGAAAAATGTTCCACTTGGGTCAGTACTTCTCCTCGCATTAATAACAAAAAAATACAGTTCCGACTTTTTGCATTATCCATTAAGATTGGCTCCGTTTTCAATTCCGAAAAGAGATTGCTTTTGTCCGAATTAGATAATCAAAAACATACGCTTCCAGGCTGTGTTCCTTAATGTTTGAATATTTAATGCTGATTGAACGAATCCTCGGAAACGAAACACAATTAGGGAATTTGGAAAATCTCCTTTTATATTTTTTCCCATGAATATTATCATAAAATATGCACACGGATTCAATTGGAAATATTCCTTATTGTTCCATATTTTTAATATCCTTTATAATAGCCTAAATTTGTATCCGAAGCAATTAATTTTTAATAAGGATTTGATTGAAAATATTAGAATTTCAATAAAGAAGCTGGAAATTCAAATTTTCCTTTTTGGAAAGTTCTTAGAAAACAATTAAATATGAAAATTATTAATTGGAATGAAATTCATAATTTAAAAGGTTACTTTAATATAAGACTGCCTCACATGAAACTTCACATAGAGAGCCCAAATTTTTACCTTAAAGTTTTATTAAGGGCTAATAACTTTGCATTTTCACATGCAATTATCATAAAAGGCCTAATTTTATTAAAATTAACTTCTTGATATTGCGTACTTTATACATATTCTTATTTCGGGTTATAATTCTGCTGTCGTATTTGAAATCAATTCATTTCCGAATAAGAATATTTTAATTTTTTTCGTACAAACTGTTGCTACGAAAATATTGGTTTTTACATGTACACACTTACCATCCTCTAATAGTTATTGAACTATAAAGTCGATAAGATCAGACTTTATCAAACACAAGGGTCGTTTGAAATCAAGATCGTAGTGATTGTTTTAAAGAAGGCCCGTAATGTTCATCGACCGTGTTTTATACAAAATTTTATGCACTTTTCAATTAATTAAAACAAAATTATTAAAAACTCTTTAAATCTTTATAGAAATATATATTGCTCTGTTCCACACACACTATACACCTGTCTTTGTTACTTACAAAATATTTCGATCGAAATGAGGAAAAATTATATTACAGAACATTCATAATTTATTCTTAAATCAAATATTCTAGATTAACTTTTTCGCAATTTTGTTTAACTTCGTTTTTCCTACTTAATTTTTGCTAAATGAAGTGGACAGTATATATTTGCTATTAATAGGCACCGCTCACGTGGGCAGTATAGGTCAAATACAGTATAAGGAAAAAGTTTAGGGTTAATTGTGAAAAGGTATTTAGTAAGATAATTTTAGTAAATGTTAAGTTTTTTTTGTCAGTTTTGTTTTGCAAGACTACACATATTATATGCTTTTTCTATTGTTTTTTTTGTCCAAAATTCTGTTGGTCAATTAAATTAAATTGGTGTTGTTGTCTTTTACGCGATTATAACAATATAGTTTTATTCTTATTCACCAATCTTTATCAAACTCTCTCTCTCTCTCTCTCTCTCTCTCTCTCTAAGCTGGAAAATTACTAAAAATATTGACGAAAAAATTTTCAATTTAATAATTTTTTCATAAGAATAGTATAACCTTAGGAATAAAATTGAGTACACAACAGACTACAATATTATAATTTAGACAAGTAATAGATAATTAATTCCACCAAAAATACATGTTACGTATCCTTCAAGCTTTTTAAATTTGTTTTTTTTTAAGTTACCGATAGCGGTTGAAATTCAAATTAACCCTGCAGCGAGTAGCTACATACCCGGGTGTGTAAGTCAACTTTACTAAAGTAGTTCATTTTTTGGTTTGATGTTAAGTAAGAAATCGTCAAAAACTCTCTTCCAGACTAATCATTGCACGGCGAGGACGAGTGGACCTCTCACCCACAGAAAAACCTGATTTCTTACTGTGCTTGGTTATCATTAATTTGACCGCCGTCAAGCTATTACTTCACCTATTGTCCATTAATTTTTGATTTCATTATTTGAACCATCATTATAGTAGTTGAATGATATGATTTGAGTTATATTAATAGGCAACATATCTAACTATTGAAAGAATAATGTGGGACAATCTAATATTTCCCAAATGAAATAGGCTTTAAATTAATTGCAATAATCCCTGCATATAATTAATTAATAAAAATGTTCTGGTACTTGCAAAAGGATAAAGTACCTAAATTATTGCACTCGTAAATTAAAACAGATTAAATTGAATAAAATTACCCTTGATAATGACGGCAATTATTGTAATCGTTTTAAAGCATTAACATTGATTTCACTTACACTATTTACAAGCACCGTTTTCACATTAAAACCGCTGAAATTGGCAATTTCCTGGTAAGTCTTTTAAATCCGTAATTATTTTTACAATTAAAGCGAACAATCAGTTTAATGTGTAATAAAACGGCAATTAAATTGAACAAAAAACCGGCTTTAATGTAAACAGACGAATTGTTCAATCTTCTAGCGCAAATAATTAGGAAATATCTAAAAAATGTAATGATATATGAGATACTAAAAATCTCATCTTATATTTATAGACTTAAAGCTCCACAATTAAATAGATTTTAAGTGTTTATTGTAATATACGATGGTTTACATATTATACTTAAATTTTTAAGAATCGATCCATAACTGGTGCATTGAGGATACTTCAGCAGCAGCAGTAAAAGTCATTTTCAGATTAACATCTCTGTACTTTACATAACGCAGAGGGCCGCTACAAGTGTAGTTAAAATATAAGTTATGAATGACCAAAAACAAACCCATAAAACGGGTTTACATGGCAATATTGGATGAAATCTCAAATAGATACCTAACTGGCACAATTTCATTTGTCATGATCAGAAGTTTTAATTTCGGAAGAAGGTTTGAAGTGGAAATTCCGGACCGAGCTGCTTGGTCAGAGATAAATCAACACAGAAATCTCAATTTCCTAATATGGTACACGAATGGATCCAAAATTGACAAAGACCTTACTGGTAATAAGATATATGGTTCAATTACTAGAATATCAGAATATATAGGCCTACATTGTTTCAGGCTGAAAACTTATAACCAACAAAGCGGCAAAAGGTATGAGAATTATAATTTATTCCGACATCCAAGCTGCAATTAAAGTTCTAGTGTCAAATAGATTCAAAACTCGTCCAAGAATAGTTGGCAAGAAACAGAATTACTCTCTGTTAGGTGCTGGGTCATTAAGGAATTGATGGAAATGAAAAAGCCGACGAACTAGCACGTCTTGGGGCTTCAGCCAAAATGCTGGGACCTGAGCTTTTCTGTTGAATCAGGTGGTCTACAGCAAAGAGTAAAATTAATTCGTAGATGATTGTACTGCGGAAACAATACTGGGACAACCACATGGGCATCCGACAATCCAAAAACTTTATAAACTCTAATCCCCTGGAAGACACTTGCAAGTTAAGCAGGACAGATCTCAGAGGACTAGTTGGTTTCCTAAGAGGATATATCAATTGAGTAAAATAACTCTTTCAGATTAGACTATCTGTAGGCTAACCCTAAAGAAGGACGAGCCTACACTTCTTGTGTGAGTGAAGAGCTTTAGTTAATTTTAGGAGAGAGGTCTTTTCTCGGGAGGTCTTAGATCCTAGTGTTATTAGAAATACTCCAGACCGGCGAATTGTGATTTTCACTAGGAAAGGTGTACATCTCCTGACTTAAAACTAACACATGGACGCAATAGATCTGACAGGTTGTAGTGCAGGTGCCATTGGGCAAAATCCATCATATAAATGGGATGTTAAGTTGGGCGTAGAACCCGCTCAGGGTATTTTCATATATAAATATATGAATAACATAACTGTAACGATGTACGATAATGTTTCACTCAAAGTATGGTGGATAGCTATACGCCCGTCCTCATGTATCGCCATAGCTCTCCCTGCCTATCGCAATTTTTGGCCCCAATAAACTTGTGCAATCCATAAAGTATTACAATTTAATGATTCCTTTAAAAGTACTTGAGGATTAGGATGGGATAAGATAAAAGTGTTTATTAGACCTGCCATTTAAGACCGCACACTAAGGCAATATAGATCTGGACGCTTTAGAGGAGGGGATTGTTGTTAAATGGACAGTTGGTTTTGGTTGTTACCTACTTTAGACCATATACAAATTTCTTCTTTGATATCTTGCTAATACTATTTGAAATGTATAAACAAACATCCGTGTATTTCCCGCATATTGGGAAATTTACACCCATTACCAAAAATTTGTAATAATCATTGGTACCATTCTATAAATAACAATACAAATAATTTTAAGTGTTTATTTTAAGTTTTTATTTTAAAAAATTGTTTTAAAAATGACGATAAACATGAATGCAAAATTACAATAAGGCCTTGAAAAAGGCGTTATTAAAAGTTGATTATTATTCTCCAAACATTTCTCATTATCAGATAAATTAAACTGTAAAAAAACCAATACATTTTGGGATAACCAAAAATTGGTAATAAATGGGATTAAAGCGAAAAATGCGTTATCGTGGGAGGAAACGGTTTTGAAGCCGTTAAAAATGTGGAACAAATATTGAATATTAATTTTATTACCGCTTCACAGCCATGTATCAAGCGTGGGAGTGGTCCTCAACCCGGAAGCTCCTGTTTATTCGCCAGAGATTTGACCGAATAAATTACGAATTGATGCTCAGCCTGTAATGTATTTCGGGCAGTGTCCGGTCGATTGGATCTGTCCGACACGAATTTCATTACAAAACCTAATTAATTGTGTCGGAATCATATTAAAGGCGGAAAAATATCTCGGCATCGACGTCCAGATACATATGCGGATTAGGACTTGTGTACCGGAGGACCAATAAATGGAAGTAATCGGCTTTTGGGATGGCGGAACTGGGGAGCAGTCGATGATTAGAGATATGTACATCTTTATGGTGATATAATGTCGTAAATAGATTGATCTGGGTGGAATACCAAATAATCCTTCCTTCCGCATGCCATTAACGTACTCCTTTCTACCAAAACTTCTTTATCCAAAAGAATGAACACGATAAATTCCTCTTCAAACAACATTATGACGTCATTCTTAAAGCCATTCGAATTACAGCTGGATCATCAGTTGTAGTTGATTGGGGTTCATAATTATCACTATCAAACTTTTGTTTCATTGTCATTAGCAGTTATAAAACCAATCATATAGTTTTCAAGGATATTAAATCTAACTGAACTCTTTTACAGCAGTTATTTTTGCGAGAAAATAATTATCTCTTTGTAGTTAATCTTTTTTGGTTAAAAAAACAGATTTAATACTCGAGTAGGATATAAATTTCCTTGCACTTTCTTTAAAAATTCACGTAACACTAATTTAAATAATTTTGGTTGTTACAACGGTCTCTGTTTTATAGATGTACCATTGAACGGCTATATCCACATGGATTAAAAATTGTACAGTTTTTTCCTCACAATGGCAACAAAATTTTCACTGAAGCAAAATTTATTTGTAGAATATGACTTTATTTTCACTAATGAAATAAAAATTTAATATTTTCATTAAGGCAAAAAGTGATCCGTTATGGAAATCAATTGGTTATCGAAAACGATAAACTAATTTTTCGATACGAAAGTGCAAAAATGTTTTTTTTTCTATTATATTTGAAAAGTCCGATATCATTAACGAAAATTTATAAAATTATTATACAGTCGACTTTCGATTATTCAAGAGGTCTTTAAATTGCTTAGAATTATCGAATTGCTGCTGCTCAGACTGCTCAGTAACTTTAACAACAAATCAAGAGGTTTTGTAGGGACCTCGCGATAGGTTCGAATTATCGAAGAATAAAATTATTGAGAGTCTATAATATTGTGACGATCGCATCTCCCATAGCAGTGATTAAGGCTCCTACTCTTCATCCACTTTTACGACTGAATTCGTCTCCGTTTCTATTCAGGCCTCTTAGACTTTGAATTTGCTGAAATTGCATTTCTATTCTTCAGCGATTATTCAATTGTATTTAAGTTATCTATACTCGGCAGTAAATAAATTAGCATTCAATTGTCCGCAGCGTGGACACCAACACACACACATATATAACTTTTATCTAAATTGATTAAACCCTTTTTTCAGAAACCAATTAAATTTTCCGATCAACCTGATCGAGCAAATCGGCGACAGAAAAGGTAACGTACAATTGTTAAATATTTGTAAAATTTAATGATTATAAAACACGATTCTTTTTCCATTTATAACATAATTATCAACATAATTTTCTACATAATTAATATATAAAAAAAAGAAACATTATTTATTTTGAACATTTAAAATAAAATTGTGAACCTTCTTAACATTTACTTAAATTATATATTTTTTATTCAACAGCAGATACTTTTATATTCTTTTCTAATCAAATTGAGCAAATAGTTTCTTTATTTTGGCGATATAAAAAGAGTACCATACCAATACAGAGTACATTAAAATAAAGATGGATCCTGCTTTACTCCTGTAATTTTAAATATTAATAAAGAAATTAAATTTATATTTAGTACTTTTGAAAGGAAATTAAAATGATTAAATAAATGATTTCATCATACATTTTATTTTAAAGGCTGAGTCCTGTAATTTTGGTAATAAAACCTAATTTTCAAGATGTACAGAAAGATATAAACATTAAAGAATTTTCAAACTCTTTTGTTATTAGTTTTAAAAAAATATAGTTTAAATGAAATGGGTAGTTTGCCGAAATATCTCCTTCTGGGTTGACTATTAATAAATTTTCAATCGACTCTGTTTTAAATTGTTTCCCTAGATACGACTTAAGATTCCATTTCTTCAAATAGAGAGAGAAAAAACGAACTGTACAAATATTCATATTTCTTTTGATATGTTTTAAACACATTTTCTGATATCATTTAAATTTCGATATAATAAAATTGTGTTAAAACATTCGATTCTCGAAAACTAACTTTCTAAAAGTCTTGAAACGGAAGTATCTATTTTAAGAGGCAAAATTAAATATTTGTATAGCTTTCTAAATATAAACGATGGTATTTATTCATTACCAAGTCCATTTATTTTAACTGGATGTAATATTGTCTTATTTACTTCACGTGCACATCCTTTTACTTTGAATTGTGGTCTCATTAAACAATAATGAAATGATAATAAATATAAATGAGATCAAAATTATGATAAAGTTTAGATATGGTTTTCTTCAATTGAGAAAGAAAACATTTGTGTTTTCCTAATGTCCTAATGTTGGGATTGAAGTATAGTAGGTGGAGAGGAAGAAGTGCGGGGGGGGGATAAAAGCTAATGGGTACTTACACGAGGACATGGTAGAGAACGGCGGGAAATCCTCGGGGCCGTTCCAGGAAGTTGTAGACACGACTTTGCAGTCGGCGATACCGGGCGTCCCGCCGCGCTCCCCGGTTGTAGTTGAGTGGTTTTCCCAGCAGAGACATTCGCGGCTGAGCGAGCCGATTGGCCCGATTCCTGTCCGATAATTTGCACGCACTGAAACGATATCGAGAGAAGAAGAAAAAAAACATGAAAACATGAATTCATTGTTGCGAAAATATATCATGTAATAATACAGCAGAAAAAAGAGAGAGCGGCACAGAGAAGAAAACAGAAAAACGTGGCAAAATAAAAGCACAATTATTCGGAAGAGGAAATTAAATTGTAAATGACAGAAAACACGACGCCACAGTCACACAAATGGACACAGAGACGTCATCGTTTTGGGGTCCGTTTTTTTGCGTTCGATAAGGAAATTACAATAATGTTAATTTCCGACTTCGATAAATCGGACTCTATGTTAATCACAGGGAATTCAGCTCCATTTAATGCACATCAAATTGCATTTCACTTCACAATCTGCGCTCGCTTTTCCCCATTTTAAAGCACACCTTCTGGGATGTAAATGACCCATTCCGTCACTCGATCCCGAGGACGTCATGTCAGACTGCTCCTCCTCTGACTCCTCTTCCACCGTCTCCTCATCCTCATCGTACTGACTTGGAGTTGCCTCCATGGCGTCATCGATTATAAGTTGAATAATTGAATAGTTTCCAGACTGTCTAGAGTCAGTCATTATCAGTTTTTATCACTCAATAAACTCAATTCTTCATTCACTCCCTGCTATTACTTTTTGGTCAAAAACAATTTTTAGTCTACAAGCCATTACCAGATTTTATATTGAAACTTTCTAATGGTTAAAGTTGTTGTCACTATATATCGATTTATTACAATATCTGTTCATGAATTTCAGTTTTATCTTTCATAATTATACGAAAAATAACCGGTTTTCATTCACATCGCATTAAATATGTACAAATATTCATATCACTGTGGTTTTTCATTTGGAACCGTAATAATAGTTATTTTCGTTTTAAGACGGTTTAAGTTTCGGTTTTCAAGAAGGAAGGCTGTTTCCGCTAGGAGACGAAGTCGACGACACGAATAGCTTCCTTCGAAAAAACTGAATTAAACATCGAGAAACGAATGCTATTTTTCCCAATTTTCATTTGTAAAATAGCACAAAAACTAATTAAATATTTATATGGGAAACATTAAAACATAACTTTGAATGACTTCTGTCAATAATTCACAGAAACTGCCCTAAATGAAATTGATTTGTGGTGTAAAATTAATTTCTTTCAAATATAATTTTTTAATACTGATCATATTAAATGATATTTAGAATTTAAATTAGATATAATTTCAAGTTTATTCAAAAGTATTACGTCACTGCTATTTTATTTATTATCAATTTATATCGTGACTTAAATTGAATGAAACATTTTGATGTTTCATTCTTCAGATTAGAATAAGAAGAAGTCGAATGAAGTTTTTGTGAATGGAGTCTTTTTATTTCTATAGTACATTTTTCATGCCTGTTTTCATTCAGTTTTTCAAGCCGTGATTATTATTATGTTTCAATTAGAATAGTTTCACTTTTCATTAAAGCATAAATTAATGAAAACAAGTACTTTTTATATCAAAATTGGGAAAACATATTTTAGAATTTTTTGATAATATTAGCAAATTTTTAAACAAAAATTCTAATTTGGTACTCGTACTAATCTTTAATTTGATAAAGACGTTTATAACGTACGAGTAGAACTTTTAACGAAAATTGATATTTCTTTAACCTTCAATTGAGTTAAGTATAAAAAAAAGATTAATGTAAGTTTAATGGATGGTTTTGTAATAAAAAAAATAAAAAATTATATTAATTTTATCCCTGTAATGCCCAAACTTTCATTGGAACATTACTAGGAAAACACACACTTGTTATATTGGTCAGCGCTATAAACGCACAGGAATATGATCCCTTACACACCCCGATTAGCTCCGAAGAAAACTTGGATCAAGCAATTGGAAACAGATCGGAAAAATAGACGAGTAACCGTAGAGGACGCCAAGGTTATTGCTATGGACCTATCCACCGGCACCTACGGCATCTTACTGGCTACGTAAAAATTGAGACGGTATCCGAAATGGCAGATTGCATGGGCGACGCGAGGTCAAGGGGGAATATATATATATACACCCGCAAGAGAGTGAAGAAAACCAAATCTGACCATGGAATTAAATTAATAGATGGTCTGCATAGGTACCAAATACCGAACGCTCGGGGAATCTATGGTCAAATGTCTGTCTCTTTTGGTATGACCAGTAATAAAGGAACACTTGAGACTGTGTTGAAAGACATTTTGGTATGTTTTCTATTGAAGGTTTGCAAGAATCTAGAGATAGATAGATAGCCTATTTTTGTGAAAAGTGTCATGCTCATGGTTATTAATTGGCTAAGAAATTTAGTATTCACACTCCTAAAGTACATTTTTGTAGGAAATTTGATTGAATTTCATGATTTTGACGAACCCAATTGATTTCGACCAAATTTTACGCAATTTTCCACTTTTTGCAACAATTCCACTGTAATTTATAAAGAATTACTTTTGTTTTCAGGTAGCAGACATATCAATAGATAAAACTCAATACAAACTTTAAAATTAATGCTTTATGAATATAAAATTAAGGTAAAACTAATAGTTGTGCTAGGTGGCCTATTAATTTTCTCGTAGGTGTACGTGAGCGATCAGCGACTTGGTGTAGTTACAGTTTTTCCCTTTTAAGTTTAGCCGTAATTTTCCTAAATATGCGATTTTTAACAAAACAATTTATTACGAATATTCGAGTAATTCGAATACAGTTAATTATATTTTAAGATTTAATTTATAAAGTAGACATGGCTATCAATCGAATTTATTGAAACTGCTTGAATGTGCTAGTTTTCAATCTTCAATTAAAGAAGATTAAACATTTAGGTATTGAAAATTTAAAATGGCTTTCACATCAATATAATCCTATTAGACATGGTCTTTGAATTTTATTAATCTCAGAATGAATCAGTTTCATTCAGTAAATTGATTCATTTCCATAACTGAATCAGACATTGAAAGTTACATGAAATATTGACCAAAGTAGATTTCCAATCAATTAATTATGAATATTTTCCAGGAAGTAGTCAAATTTGGTTTCATAACAAGTTAATAAAGTTTCTATATGTAAGCCAATTTAATGATTCATAACCCAACATTCCATTCAAATTAAAATTAACGTATGAAATTAAAACTCCTATACTATAGGAATTGAAAAGGAATTTTATTTAACAGAGAAAATTGATAATTTGATACTTATTCTGATATTTAACTATTGAATAGTAACTACAAACTCAATTGTGTAAATAGGGATTATAAGCATATTACAAATTGATTAAGAAATAATTTGATTTACTCTTTACTAATTAATTTATGAAAATTAATTCAAATCAATGAACTTGTTATAAATTTGGTTGGGCTTTAAATCGATTAGGTACATAATTTACCTGCTTAATTAATTGCTAAAGTATTTCCAATTACAAGCAAATTTGATTTTAATTTGATGAATAAATCTTCATTTAATTAAATAAAACTTTTTACTTTGATCTTCAACTCAGGTAATTTTCATACGGCTCGGTAATTTATTGATTTAAAATTTATATTCTAATATTTACATTAAAATTTCTCAGACGCACTTCAAATATTTTTTGCTTTGTAAAAATTGAAATGATATGTAAAGCCATTGTTTATTTATGATGGTAATAAAATTATACATTAATTTATTTTTCAATATTTTAAA
>JXOV01004949.1:29811-57970 GCA_001014945.1 Clogmia albipunctata
TTTTTATTAAAAACGTTTTTATTTTTAATTTTTGAAATATCTTTTAGAAATATAGGAGGATAATTTATTACTTTGATTTCTATTCGATTCCTATTGCTTAAACGTGTAAAATTCAATTCTCAATTTTCTGTGTGTTGGAATACGAGCTAATAAAAAGATGTTAATAAAAACAAGACAACTTCGGCAAGTATTGAATTTAAACAAGAGTCGGATACTAATCGGAAAACTAAGAAGAACACTAGCCTTACTAACGGACCATTGCCTTTTTAGATCACACTCTCTCAAAATGGGTCTGGCAGCCACAAGCAAATGCAAGAGATGCTCATTGGAAGAGGACACAATCGAGTCTTTCTATTTGAAAACTCAGGAATCAAACAAAAGCACCTGAAATACTTAGGAAATTACGTTTTCAAGATCTCCTGAGATTCAGTGATATCCGGATCATGGACCTTATCAGATTCTATGAAGCTGTATACCTGAAGAATCCATAGATGGAGCGGCGAATGGACTTATACAGTGGCCTAACGCTTTAAGTTGTGCTTCCATCAAAGCACTATCGTTAAATAAACATAGTATTATTTTATACATGTATTTGAAATCAGATCCCTAGTTCCGAGTCATTTTGGCACTAGATATAATAATCAATTTGCTCAATTTGGGCCCTTGATTGTTCCATATGTTAATTCTCTTAATCCGAACTATGTATGGACGGTTTGTAGGGAATCTAACAATCTGTATTTGAATATGGTTTGGCTGAAATACGTCTAGCCGTTTGTTATTTACGCCACGTAATACCCTAAAAACCCGCTATGTCAGAAAATATTACCCGAAATTGTGACTTTATTAGCTGCCTTATTGTGCCCATATTATCACCCACAATGCATGAGCCCAATTTCTAATAGTCATCCTTACTTTTTTTAAAATCGAATTATTTTTATACTATTTTCTCGGGATTTTTAGACTTTCAATGTGGCCTGCTATGACATCATGACCAAAATTTTCCCAATTCAGGATATATTTTGGATTATCTAACTACCCCCATCAATATAATATAATTCGATAATGTTTATGTAATGCCCCAAAACAGAGAAAAGGGGGGTGTGGCTATAACGCTGACCCATTCGGCATTTGCGGTTTTTTGTTTTTTCGCAATTTCCCAAAATTGATTAAAGATTTGCAAATCTGTTTTTTACCTAAAATTGTAATCTGTTAAAAGATATACTGTGTGTAAATTTTAAGATCCAACTTCGTTTCGTTCCAGAGATATAAAGGATAAACGAGTGCGGCTATAACCTCAATTCACACTGTATGTATTGAAAATGTGGAAATATCATACATAAAATATATTAAAATTACGTCTAAGATCACGAAAGTATTTTAAAACCACATTTTCCTTTATAGACATTTTAAAATTTCTATTACGTTTTAGAAATAAATTCTGTTTTATTCAAGATAACAAATATTATTCACAAATGACAATTTTTCGAGTTTAATTTTAATACTTTATATCTTATTCAAATAACCACAAACTACTATTCACTACTTATAGCCCAGAAAATAAATTTATAGATACAAACATATGACTCTTGAATCAGATATTTCAGTTCCAAATTTTACAAACATGAAGAGCGTTCTTGAGGATTAATCTTGAATTTATTGTATGCATAGATACCTAAATTTTAAAATAATATGTATTATGATTATGAAGACAAACAGACGTCTTTAATGAGCTCTTCAGTTTTGGACATGTCGTTCGAAGAACGAGTGAAAACTTAGAAAGATTGATGGCGACGAGAGAAATCCAGGGAACCAGAGCTCCTCTACCAGATTGTCCGACCAATTCCTGATTGCAACGGGAGCCTCTTTTTACGCGACACTACGAAAGGGCTGAAGACCGAGTTAAATGGAAGGACGTCATTGAGATCTCCAGACATGGCGCAAGCAACAAGAGAATATTAATTCAATGCCAATTTAAAATTATAAAATTAATTATTATTTCACATAGAAATAGCATGTCATATTACAATATTTCCTACTTTGCAAAGATATGACTTGTTTACGAGCGACTTCCAAAATTAACACCCCTAATTTCGGAGTATAGAGATTAGTCTATATTTGTTTTGTTACAATTTCAATGTATTGCTCATTTGAATTATAACCAGAGTGAAACATTAAGCTTTAATTAGAGATTATAACGCAAGCACTCCATTTGAAATGTGATTCTTAATTAATCTTTATTTTATATGTGTTTGTTTCGAATGGAAGGAACAAACACTCAAACACATTGTAATTATGTTTAATTACATAGTCGCAGCATCCATTTTTAATGGACCCAAATTCAAATTTGGAACTTTGTAAATTCCGGATTGCAAAGTTAAATTGCTGGCTTTGGCGAATGTAATATATAATTTAAATGAACAATTTGTCGAAGTTGAAACTTTTAGATGATGTCGGCTTTTATTGAAGCTGTTATTTAATAATTTGTTGCTTAATAAATTATTCTCGTTTCGGTTACTGATCATTAAAACTGAATGCAAATTATTGTTTTGCTTGGAAGGCTTTAAATATTTGTACTAATTTGCTTAAAACTTATTGAGAAGTTTACAACAGTTTTGATTTTATCCAATTTTAGATATTAATTAAGTGTTTCAATTCATCAAAATACTGCAAAGGGAAATTCTTGTTAGACAAAAAAGTTTATATAGGGAGTTCTTGGATATAAATTTGAAATTTCTCGGAATACACTTTTGAGCTTTTCAATGAAATCGAGCAAAAACAGAATTCAAATTTTCAAATTTAAAGAAAATGTAACATGAGAATAAAGCCAAATAATTGGATATTCCAAGCATATCTGGAATTCAAAAAGAAAAAGAATAAGCACCCAATCCTTTAATATATTTTTGAAATCTAATGCATCTGAATTAAACAACAATATTTGCTATATTCTTTTATATTTAATTAACGAAAAGGGTACAAATTAAATATAAATATTTGTCAAAGAAACTCATTAAGATCATTTCATTTTATTACTTTAAATTGGATGAAATTTTGATGGAAAAACATCAACATCAAACACATATACGTATTATGTAGTTTTCGTACTATTAGAAAATAAATGATTTGTATATGTTTATTTCCCGTATTATCAAGTGGTAAGAGCGAAACCTGTGCGGAAATTTTTCTAGAAACTGTTTTTTGACACCTTTAAGCTAAATGAAAGTTAGACAAAATCAGTAATTTCAGATTATATTTGTTAAATATTCGATATTAATTTTTAACGCAATTATTTCTTCTTCGATAATTCAACAACCGTTATCGGTCTAGGTCAGACCCATTGTTTTACGTAATCAAAGTTTTCAAATGCCCTATCTATTTATTTGCCAATCTTTTAAAATTGACAATTGAATATCATGACCACGAATCATTATTTGTTATGATGTGATTAACACCATTAACAAATGATTGTATATAAAGCGTAATTGACAGGTCTTTGCCTCCAAAACCGAACACACATACTACCAAGAAGACCATTTTTTTCACAACTTTCATATGTATACATTCATTGAATGGCAGCAAATCACTAGTTTTAGAAAGATCCGGTTTATCTCTTCGTTTCTATTTACTTAAAGCTTTTTTTGGTTAAATTTATTTTTAAACAAATATTATTCACAGAATGTTGTTTGTGAAAACGAGTAATGATATTTGAAAGAAAAAAATTATAGTCTGATCAGGGCTCGAATCGGGGCAATTCAAGTTAAATTCTGTAACAACGCTTTTACAACTGTGCCACCCCGTTAGGGGTGGTCGATCCTTCAATCCGGTGAAATTTAATTTTGAAGAGCATACAATTTTTTTGATACAACAATTTTAAACCTAAATAATAATAAGAATATATCTATAATTGGTGGTTATGTTCATTAAATATTTGTTATTATTTTATAATTTTAGTTGCTTCTTTTCATTGTAACCTAGGGCAACAAAGGAGGGGGGGTTTTCAAAGCAAGATTTTTTCTGTGTTTCGTTTATTATTCCTAATTATATTGAGTGATTATCTCATTGTCAATTCTCCATTTTTTTATAATGAAAAACTGGCTTTGTTTACTATTCTTCTATGAGATGGCGTACCATTATCTTTAACAATAATCCTGTTCAGTCAATGGAGTCCGAAGATGACAGTTTGAAGCAGGTAATTGAGAGCTTGAATAGGAAATGTTCAAATACAGAATTGTAAATAAAATGAAGAAAGAAAGGAACACACGTTGTTAGGAAAAGTTTAGCCCGATAATTAAGACGAGGATTCGATTGAACTTGCCCGGGACGACCAAGATTACAATATGTTCAATACAATGGAAATCTCAATTAAGATGCCAACAAATGGCTGATTGGTTTGGTTATTCGAAGACGGACAATCATGTTTTTTGTGCTCTGAACCTAGTTATTAAAACCCATCGGCAAAATAAATAAATTAATTTTATAACGATAAAACAGACTCATTTTTGAAACTCTCTAAATTATTCCTTGAACTTCCAGATATTCTAGAAATCCAAAGAATATTTTTTCTTTAGCAAAATATTTGACCAATTGGTCCAAAAATGATTACCTTTAGTTTGGTAACATTAAAGTTTGTCTTTTCCTTTAATTTGTTTCCTAATTATTATATTTCTTATATTTATCTACTTTTGGAACAAGCTATTCAATAAAAGAAAGTTATCACAAATTTGCCGAAAAAAGACAAAAGAATATACAACCAGCCAGATCTTATTAAGAAAGTTTTTATTACTTCTTCCATATTGCCATTTCAATAACATTAAATATAAATTAAAGGGAACACGCTTTAATATTGCCATTTAGTTGTAAAGGGTTGAGTTTGCCTAATTTTTAACTAATTATGAATTGTTTTTTGTTCCATTGTTTAGGATTAATTTCATGTTTTCAAGTCTTTTGCAGGGCCTCGGAAAAGGATTTGCCATTTCATTACAAATTTAATAATAACAGGACCCTTGTCATTTAAATTAAACGTCTTTTTGTTGTCAGTCTCTCTTTCATCGCGTCACATTGTTCGTGTTTTGTGCCCAGTGCTGGTGGACAGAAACGCCCAGGGGAAGTCTTTTTTGTCCATCATTTGCAATATGATTACAATTAAATGGTTGGCATTACTGTCCAAATTGTGATTGTCATTTTTCGCGCATTTTCATGTTAATTTCGTTGTGTTAAACATTTTTTCCGTAGCTTTATAACGGGTGTCAACTGAAATCCATCCCACATTTATGATTCTAAACTCAGCAGGGGAAGAGCGCTGCATCAAGCTTTTCTCATCAAATGAACTTTCACACTGCTCTTTTAATGAGTTTTATGGTTTAATTGCGATTTTACAAAACTCACTTTGATTTAATTAAAAGACACTTTATTAAGGTTGATGAGAGGCAGCTGAAGACAAAAGAAAAGTGTCCTTATACTTATTAAGACTCTTATAAAATATCACTTAAAAGTTATTAAATAATTATTTCCAATTAACTTGTAAAATTTAAGCGAACTGAATTATTACCCACTCATTGCAAATGGATATTCAATAAAACAAAAAAATGTTTCAAAGTAATTAATTCTCTACAGGCAAAATACTAAAACATAAAAACCAACTGTAAAATCACATAAATAACTTTATGCATTTTTGTCACTATGACACTAAAATTTATTCTGTCAGAAACGTTTTTATATCACAAGTGTTTTAAAGAACTCTTATAAGCACTAATTCTTTTTCTCCGTGAAACTCATCCAGCAGACTTATATGGAAGTCAGTTTCTTTGTGTATGGTTTAATTGTATTTGTGGATAATTTCAGAACAAAACCGATTAATTAAATCGGAATATACTGTTTTAAAAGAGATCCACATATCGGATTTCTTTCTCAAACAAAACAACTCGGATTGTTTAAATTTAAATTTAGCGTATTAATTAAAAGATCAACGTTATATTTCCTATGTTCTAAGAGAAAGACGATATAGTTTTTAACATCTTCCAATGGAAAGGAAAGAAATAAAATTTGAGGGAGACAACAAATTTTAAATTTGATTTTAAGAAAACGAATGTTCTTTTTAAATTTTTGTTTTAGTTTATTTAAAAATGCATAAAATGTTAGATTAAACACGGTCGATATTCATTATTATTATAAAAAAATAAACGAGCTTGCTTTAAAGCACTCGATATATCGATTTACACATTTATGGTAGAAATTAAAACTTTTTATGAAATTAATTATTGCAATGAAAATCAGTTATATATTTGAAATAATTATTTCAAACTTTTATAATATTAGCTATATTTGATAATACTTTGAAATAAATCTATAAAAATTAATTGTTGTCTATTGAAACTAAGCCAAAAAACTAACTATCGTGCATGAAGTCACAAAAAAAATTACGTATGCTTCTCTTGGGATTGAACTTTAGTTATTCAAGTCAACCACCGATTAAACGGTAATTTAGTATTTGTTTCAATTATGAAACAGTAAAAATAAATGTTTATTTCAATGTTGATGTTTGTATTACAAACTGTTATCTAATTTTATTACTCTTGGTAACCATTTCCCATTGCTCGGTAAAAAATAAGGGTAAGTTATTTATTACTAGAGATTAGGGTTCAGAAGTTACCCACGAAATAAGGTTGAGCAAATCATCTGTAACCACCCGTTTTCTAAATTGACAACTATTTTCATAAACTTATGTTATTTGCCTCTGTGTCCTAGCGGTTAGTACCCTGGACATCCTTCTCGAGGTCGTGGGATCAAATCCCGAGCGGATATTTTTCTAGCGCGAAAAAGTTTCCATTTGTGTGTATATCAACAACATTGCGAAATAATATTCATAGCGAATTATAAATTAGTGATGGCGCAAACAAATAAATAAAATGGGCGGATTGACTGGATCCGTTTACAACCGGTCTAGGTGCTATTAACTGACTACTAATACACTGAAAAAACAAACAGTCGTGTACAGTCTAACACCCGTTGGTTGAGGTTGAGACTACCCCTAGTTCCGTTGTGAATGTCGTGGGATTAATTATTATTATATTTATTTTAAAATCATTCCTTCGTTAAAACAATAAAACCATCTTTTAAAATTTAAACCGTCCACTAATACAGTTAAAGCAAGGACAACGCAATCGACTTCCATATAAATTTGATGGATTTTTTTTCAGGGAAATGTTTAATAATAAAGCAAACGTTCTAGTACTNTTTTATGTTATTTGAAAAGAAATTCAACAATAAATGCAAAATAACTCTCTATTCAAAATAACCATGAGATCAAAGAGATAAAAAATGTTAACAATTATTTTTAAAAAAGAGAATAATAAACCATGATTACTGTTCATAGAGATTCATAATCATCCTCCTTCCGGACTTATATCACAATGTCGAGTTTTTCGAGATAAGTTCAAGGAAATGGACATCAAAGAACTCTAGACGCCGTCATGGCTAGAAAACACACAAACAATTTTTGATATTATTGAGGATCTAATGGAGAAAGTACCGGGTTTCGAACTTAAGAGGACTCTGGACCACTTTTAATAAAATTCGTACTGGACAGGGAAGATGAAGCTACCAGGTTTTTAAATGTGGATATAAAGATATCCTGACCAGTACCGTGGAGACCTACATCAAACAATCCGCACATTATTGAGGAACCCTCAGATAGAAAATTTGAAGGAAGCCTGGAAGATATTGTGTTGCCCAGGTATTTTTTTCATACGTAAATAATAATTGAATTAAAGCAACGATTATTTGAACAGATATATTAATTATATTTTCAATTGTCGATTCATTCTAATCAGAGAAAAAAGTTAGAATGAAATAAACAACGATATTTAAATACAATATTGTAAACTTACTCTCCTTACTGGAATGTATGCTATTTCTGAATAAATCAATTACATAATTTTATCATTATCATAACCTATGTCTGATCTTAAGTACGGGATCATAAATGGTCAAAATATTCCACTAATGTTTATTAATCATTTTTAGTTTAAAAATACCTAGTAAAGTTTTGGCTTTAATATTAGGCAAAAACATGAGTTGAAATATAATTTCATTAGATTTTGAAATAAAAACCGAAATCAAATAATATTCCTAACTACCCCATGAATACAATTTGTTAATTTTGTAGGTATACGAAAATGTTAACTTTTTTCAAAGAATAATCTGCACGAACGAAATAAATTCACTCGTTATTTTCAAAATTGGGAAGAAAGTGAAACTTTATACTCGTACCAAAATAAAGTCTTATTTTAAAGTTAAACCAATATATTCATATCTATATTTTTGCTTCAGTTCAAATATAAAGCTTTAACAAACAATCCTATAACAATGTCGCAAAATGGAGTGCGAAATGTAATAAGAATAATGAGAAGGGTGCTTTTTGAAAGGAAAGCAGCATGCCGTATCGATTTACCAGGCGTCAGCATCTGAACCCGTCCGTGTTGGCTAGTGATTGAAATCCGGTTTCCTTGTAAACAGCATGATGAGCTAAGTGAATTTTGCAGAATGACTTTAACGCATTAAGTGCGGAACGTGGTTTGGTATAATCAACCTCATCTGGTGGTGGTGGCAAATCACAAAAATATGAGATAGACAAATAAAATGTTGGTCCTGTTTTCGATTCCACAACAATACTTCCAAAACAAATACAGTTCGATGCTTTGATGGCTCGCTGTGCTGAACATGACATCATTGCCCGAGGAGTTTTACTCAAAAGGAGGGAATAATTCACCTACCGCAAAAAGGGAATTCTCCAGGGTCGACTTTTTAACTTTATTCCTAAATATGTTTTTCCTCATATTACAGTCAAACAATTTCCGAAGAAATTTGTTGAAAAAATAATGAAATTACTTCAGTAATTCGACAGAGCTCTTCAAGAGCTGCACAATCTAATCGTTGCGATAACTCAACTTCCTTTTTTCAATTATTAATAACAATTTAACAATGGGTTTTGGAAGCGATCCAAGGGTACTGTTTATAACAAATTACTGGAAAGAGTAGAAAAAGTAGGGCAGTTCCTAATAAAAAATGTAAACCTAAATGTGTAATTTACATTTTTCATCATTTCAATAAAAGACTTGCCAAAATCATTTACATTTTAATATTTCCTCGGTAAATCTTGCAATTGGTTGGTATGCCTTTGAATTTCTTGAACAGCTTTTTGGGATCTGTTGCGACCCCAAATAGGATTTGAATGGTTCCTTATGGAGGTTTGGTTTTGTGCATATCAATGAAAATACTAAGCAAAACAACAACAACGTCACCTTTCACTACCCCTAATGCCCAGGCCCGCCTTTTTGCGGGGTGACTTTCAACGGCGATATCTCGCATAAAAATAAAGGTAAAATTTTTTTTTCTTCGGATTTCTTATTTTTATCTTCAAATCAATGGTGAATAATGTTTTGAATCAAAACAAAAATTCGGGCATTTAAAGATTAAGGTTAAAGACTCAGAATAAGTTAGGATTTGATCATGGCCGAGCGATGATAACTTGATAGCGGTAAATTCACAAATATTGAGTACTTGAAATGAAGAATCCTATATATCTCATTAGAGTTTGGCAAATCAATAATGAATGTGGCCGTTTTCATTAAATTAAATTTGTTTTAAATGCAATAACTAATCGTATAATGCTTTTTATGGTAGGTTGGGCGCAGAACCCGCTCAAGGATTATAGCCCTTATTCATATATAAATATAAGAATAAGATCATAGTAACGGTGCACGATCAACAGGTGTATGGTGGACAGCCATACGCCCCTCCTCGTATATCGCACTAGTTCTCCCTCCCTATCACAATGGCTGGCCCTCTTGCTATATATATATGTGGTAATAGTTAAAAATTATTTTGATGTGTTTAATAATGGGATAGGATAAAAGTGTTTATTAGGCTCGCCATTCGGCACCGCACAGTTGGCAGTATAGGCCTAGCCACTTTTCAGGAAAGCTTCAATGTTAGTAATTTGGACAGTTAGTCTGAATTAAATCATTGAATGATGGTATAAGGAAATAAGTAAGGATAGTAAGGGATAAACAGTTAGAAAGGTAAAAATTCTATTTATAATTTATGTAAGTTTTAGCCCTTATTAAGAGCAAACTTATCTTACGATATTGTTGGATTTATTCAAATTTTACCTAACAATTTATAACCCGGAAATTTATGTGCATAGATTATCTTTAAGCAAAGATCAGAGTTAAACAATGTCAGCATTCCCGCCTTAGAACCACTTTACCCCATTAGTGATCACAAATGCTTTTTATAACAAATATAATTACTACAATAACTTCAAATTAATATCACACATAAAATATTATATTGGTGCTAAGTTCTAAATTGTCACTAATTTTGTAATGTCTAGTGGTAGTTTGAATTTGAATTATTGTATTAAGAAGAGATTTATAATGAGAGTGTCAAACATATTAAATAGATGAATTTTATTGAGAAGTTAAAGTTCCATTTAATTGAAAATAAGATTTTAAGTGATTACGATCCTATATAAGAAAATAACTATTCAATAGTTATTTATACAACTAAGTTCAGAAGACTTGTATGTTTAATAATACTTGTCGACTATGATTTATACAAAACTCTATGTATTTTAAATAAATTAAAGCAACAATTTTAAAAAAATTGGTTTGGTGGCCTCTAGGATAAACTAAATTTTTAATATGAATGATTTTGAACTTCTATCTTGTCTATCATAAGGTTTTCCGAAAATTAATTTATTAAATATTCATATTTGTTTGAAATTCATCCTTTAAATCTGTCAAATCACAGTTAAACCATGTACAGCAAAACATAAGTCCGTATAAATTTCCTGGATTTCTGCCACTGTGGGCATACTTTAATAATAAATAAAAATTACTTCTTCTACGCCTCAACAACCGTTACCAGTCTAGGTCTAACCAATTGGTTTTACGTAATCGAAGTTATCAAATGCCCTAGCCATTCAATTGCCAATCACAGAATGTTGTTAGTGAAAACGAGCAATGAAATTCGAAAGAAAAAAATTATGGTCTGATCAGGGCTCGAACCGCAACCCTCTCGAATTAAATTCTGTGCAATGCTTTAACCACTGCGCCACCCGGCCCCTTCATAAAAACACTAGTGTTTTAAAGAATTCTTTATTTGTTGTAAGACCGAGATTGGAAGTAGGGCATATATTACTAAACGATCTGTTTTATTTGTAATTAAACCATACTTTTGCCGTTAACATTTCCTAGAGCACTTGCAGTGGCTTAGTTTTGAAATATTATATACGGTAATTGACCTAAAATTTGAAAGTTTCCTAACAATAATTCTGTTTGTGGTGCTTAAAAAAGTCGTAAATATATGCATTGCGGTTTCCTATAAATTGTTCTTTGGCGAAAATATAACTTTTTATTGTATTAAAGCAAACAGTCAAACTTTTTCAATTAAGCTTAATGCCTTTATTCGAAAGTCTGACTTTCCTCCTTACTTTCATGTCAAGTTATTGCTAATTTTTTTCTCCAAAATTCAGCATTTATTTTTTCCTCTGTAATCTAAAGTAATAATTTCAACAATAAAATTAAATGTTAATTTGCAACTGTTCCGTCTCTCCAGATGAACTTTTAATCTCCCGAAATAGGATTAAACAGCTCACCAACGCAAATTATCCGATTTTGAATCTGAAATCGTAACAAAATGTTTGCCAAACAGAAACAAAATTGTCGTTTTTTGTCTGCGAATTATTAAAACGACGAGAACCGTTCATTATGCAGACATGTTTGTGTGGGGCTAATTTGCTTTGTTAAACCACACAATGCGAGTTTTATTAAAATTTTAACAGGGTAGAGTACTAAATTTTGCATAATTTTACCGCAAAACAGACAATTGGGTGTCATTTTGCAGGTTTCGTTTTGTTAGTCGCCAAAAGGATATCAATTATAAGCTATTTTTAGACCAAGAGCAGAATTTGACTATTGTATCAAAGTCAAGGAATTTCTTAATAAGGGAAAGTGGACAGTTTCTATTCTTGCTAAAGGTTAAATGGCCAATTATAAAAAATTTGTTCGTATTTCCATTTGTACTCAAAATGTCATTCAAAGGGCAAAATAATATATCAAAATTATTTTGCCTTCCATGAACGAATAAAAGTGTATTATAATTATGATAAATTAGCTTTTGTCGGTTTGAAAATGTGTATTATAATTGATTACTTACTTGTAATACTCAAATGAAAATAATAATTTATTGCAAATACTTTGTTAGGTTTCGCGAAAAAAAACGGAATAATTCATTTGTTTCATTGATCAACACTACAAAAGCAGCCCTAGCCCTACACTATGGGGGATTTTTTAAATTATCTAATGATTATCTAATAATTTGAAATTCCGCTACATTTTAAGAATTGTGAAAAAGTGGGACGCTATAGCCGCCAGAAGCCCTCTTTGAAGGTCTAAACACTCTGATTTAAAAAAATGAGAAAATAGTATAAAAAAATTCGATTTCAAATAAAGCAATGATGACTATCGAAAACTGCCCTATTTGGGCATCTCTGTATACTAATATTGACATAATAGAACAGTTAATAAAGTCACAATCTGTGATAATAAACGCGCGCCACCTAGAAGGGCAGCAAGCTAAATTCATACAAAAAGGAACAGTTTGCTTTCTCTTACTCGGTTTCAGACTGTGTCAGTTTTAAATGTATTGTCCCTGGAAATTACCAAATTGACACGTTCACTACCTAGTAGAATATTTTTGAACTAAGTGAATTAAATTTAAAATGGAAATATTTTCTTTAAAATACATTTTAAACAGGATCCGGAAGATGTGTCATCAATAAAATAATGGCAGTTATCAGATTTTATAGTGAACCTTCTTAAAATTTGAGCTTTACCAAAATTTTAATTTAAATCCGTTTATTTGGTGTCGTGTACAAATATAATTTTAATATTATTATTTCTTTACGTTGTCTTTAGCCGCGGTTTATCACTAATATTTTCTGACATAACGGGTTTTTAGGCTATTACGCGTCGTAGCTAACAAACCGCTCGTCATATTCAACCCAAATTATACTATTTTAGAGATAAATTAATTCCCTACACATCGTCTATACATTGTTTTGACATTTTACGACTGGTGCAGATTTCTTGACATATAATTGTGATTTATAAGGAGTAATAATGTGAGTAAATTAGAAGCTTCTACGACATCTTGTTCCAGAGATATCAAGGAATCGTTGGAGCGCTTATAGAGCTAACTTGCACTGTATATTATTTGTATGCTATATAATCTAATTAAAGTTATATTTTACAGCCATATATATAAAAGACTGTAATAGTTCAAGTTATTTTATTAAAATTATCTATTTTGACAAAAAATATAATTTTAATGTCTCCAGTCTTTTGGGAATGGCTCAATATGTCCGGTAAAACACAGTTTATAATGACTTTAAATGCTTTGATGAACAATTACTTATTCAAGAAAGAAAAAATTATTTAGATTTGAGCTCAACAATATTTCAACCACATTCAAACTGTTTTAAATATTTTTTGGAATTCTAAAATTAATAAAACAGCATTAGATTCTATTCCACAAAATACCACAAAATTCTAGATAACGAATGAAATGAGTGTTCTAAAAGATACATGTGTTTATCTATGTGTTTTCCAACTAGTTTTTACCAAATTTTAAATGTTTCACTAATTTATTTGCTATCTATTTGCAAAATATGAAGTTATGTTTACACAATCAAGATTTAGGAATATTCATTTGATGGGAAACAATATAAGTTCATTTAGTCTACTTTATTGTAGAGGTTAGAAAATGTTATAATCTTTTTTTAAGACAATAAGATCCACGCAAAAGTTAATACGTTTAGCATTTGGATTTTGTTACATAGCACTAATTTTGTGTATTTACACCATTTGTGATTATCTGCGTTTATAGAATAATGTATGACTAAAGACTGTGCGGTTATGAAAAACTTAAATAAAACAGTAGTTTTATGAAAGTAGTATACTTTCAATGGAATTGTATAAGTAATATTAAATATTTAAGTCAATTATTTTTCACAATGATATATATATGCATTAGATTTTAAATAAATATCATAAAATTAAAGCTATTTTGGGAAATTTGTACAAGTTGGTTAAGCATTTAAAATTTAAAATTAAAAAATGTTTGATCCTTAAATTCGGGTATAAGTGTAATCTATACCAAATATTTAATTTCATAAACAAAAAATATTTACAAATAGTATACCATTGAAATTATTTCAGGTTTCAATTTTAAAAATTATTTATTAAGAAATTCATTATTTCTATAATTCTGAAATCACAATACCAATTAATGTCAAAATGACTGTAAAGGAAATGTATTGTTTGAAATACTTTAAGAACAAATTGCAAAAAAAGCCTTTGTCGAAACATTTCCTTGAACTCCTCAATAAGAAATGAATATTATTTTGCTTTCAATACCACTGGGTACAATATCGATTCCTTCCAACATAAATATTGATATTGTTAGACTCACCGATTGCGAACTTTTGTACTTTTGTGGAGAAGAAAATAAATGAAATATTTATTGATGCAACGGATGAAGAAGAAATCCTATAACTTTTACTAGAAAAATACTCGAGCTCAAATATTTAGATTTTCCATAAATAAATTAATAAATAACAAGGAATATTCCCAAAATTGGATTGTAAACAATTATTTAGGGAAATAAGCCCATTTTTGAAATTTGTTTATCACCACCTAATTTCAAAATATAAATTGAATCAGTCCCTGGAAAAAAAGTTTGGATATACATAATTTGTAATACTATATACCATACATCGCAAATTTTATATAAATCAATTTTTAAATGCATAAAAACAAGTCATTTCAGAACATAATATTTTCGAGAAGAAGGTCGTTTTTACGAGAATCAGGAGCCGACGACGCAAACTGCTGTTTCATAAAACTAAGTTTAATATGGAGAGACGAGTACCGACTTTCTCAATTTTATTAAGTTTTTTATTATTAAAAATCGTAACTAAAAAAGATGTCCATGTGATTTTTTTAAAAATCTATATTTAAATATACAACTGCGAGAAATTTAGTAGCCCATCTACCATAGTCTTAGTGGTCTATAATAGATACTTTTCATGAACTTACTGTGTTAAGTTATATTTCTAGTAATGATATCGGATCATATAAGCCACAAGCACCTATTCATATCAATTTTTAAAATATAATTGATAAATTAGGTTAAACTAAAATTATGCTACTGTTATTAATTTTCTTGTAGTAATATTTTGTAAACATTATAAATTTGTTATTGCTTGGTGAACGCAGTACCTGTTCAGGGATAATAGCTCTTATTCACATATAAAATATTATAAATGACTAAAGATCTTCCTATTATCTAACTGAAATCTACAGCCATTTTGTCTAAATTCCAAAGCCCATTTTTCGCCCGCTCTTACTGAAACATTAACTGAAACATGAATTTAAATTTTTGAAATGGTCGTTGTTTAACCGAATAAAAATTAAATATTTTTTTATTAGTTTTTAATTTTTTCGCAATTTTGAAACAAAATAAATAATTTAATAGCAAAAATATATTTATAATTTTTATTTTAAAAAAGAATTTAATTCATTCAAGACGTCCAGGTGCACGAAAACGTGTCATTAGATGTAAGGTGGAGAGCCGTACGCCCCGACATGTAATTCGCCTGCCTAGCTCGCTCTATTTATAATCATCTCTAACACTAACTAACTTATAGCTATCGATAAAATATTTAAATAAAATTATTCCTTTAAACTTTCTTGAAAAGGATTATGGTGGGGTGTGATAAGGTTAAAGTGTTTATTTGACCCACTATTCACAACTGCACACTAAGGCAGTATAAGTCTGGATACTTTAGAGAAGAGATTTTTTGTTAGTCTGCACTGATTGCTTTACTGAAAAAGCATTATTTATTACATCGATAATTCCTTATGAATAGCTTCTTAACATGTCCGTTAAATCACGTCAATTCAAAACTTATAAATATTCCACACATAATGCGACTTTCCTTATAAATATTGTACTAATATTATTAAAATAACATCAACCATTAAATTAAGACCTGTAAATAACACATTAAAGTATTTTAATTTGGACTAATATATATGTATCACTTCTAGTCTGGGGAAATACTCATTTTAATAAAATTAAAAAAATTGAAGTCCTTCGGAATTCCTTGAAGCGCATAATTTTTAGAAAAGATAGACAGGCTGATTCCTTGAATGTATCCGCAAATGTTCTCCCTATACGTAATTTGTATGTTTTTAGGGCTTTACGATTGTTCTTTATGAGTGATGACCTTTGTGCGCTGAGTGGGAAGAGACATGGACGTTTGAGGGCACCACGTCGCAGGACCGAACACGTTAGCCGTGGACTGACCACCACTACTTTTAATATTTTTAATAATTTGCTTATTGATCTACTTCTTGAGCGATCTGATAAAATGTTTACGTATTTGAGTCGGTTAAGGTGTTGGCTGCTGGAGGATGTGGATGATATGGATAGACTGTGCAGGCCGAAATACAGCTAATTACTGGTCTACTATCTGAGTTCCTCTTCATAGACAACCTCTATCTTTTTTTGTTGTTTTTGCCATTTGATTTTCGATTTTAATTTTCAGTTTCGTTTTTTACTTTATATAATATTTTTTTAAGTTATTTTTTTCTTCTTCTTTTCTTTCTTTATTTTACACAATTTTTATATAATTTATAACTATTCGAACACCACCACCCTACTTATGTAAATAAAGGGTGGTGAATGCAGTTTATTAGAGGACAATATCAAACTTTATAAAATTGTACATTATACCTAATCTGAATTAAATAAATAAAAAATTAATAAAATATTTTTATATTCTATTATTACTTCTTCTTTAGCAAATCAATTTAAAAATTTATTAAAACATAAGTATGTTTTCTTCAATTCATCGAATTGAGTAAATTATTTATATACTTTAGTTCGTTCTGTAAAAAATCATCAATTTTACAGTATAATCGGTTGGTTAGAAACTAAATGGATTAGCTTATGAAAAAGATGAAATATAAAACATAGAATTATCTCTCTATAATTCGGAAATTGAGGAAAGAGAATTACATTTTAATAGTAATATTTTCTTAATTTTTTATTTGTATTTTGTGTTAATTTATTTCAAAATTTGTATTAAACAGGATCGATAAGCATAATTTAGTAAAAATGGCATTCTTTAAAACACTCGCTACGATTGTGACTTTAAATACCTCTTGTGTTTAATATTACCTTATCTTATCGACCTTGTTGTTACAATGATGCTAATTTTACTTGATTGGTAATTTTTTGTTGTTCAAATTGTGAAGATCATTGTGAAATTATTTATGATTGACAACTCAAGATTATTACTTGGAATTTTGACTGCTTGAATTCGGCCAAATCACATTAAGCACATTTCTACATTAGCTAAATTAACCAAAAGATTCTCGGAACTGAGGCTTCAAATATTGTGAAATAACAAGCGAACTGAATTTCCGAGAGAGCGAAACCGAATTATAGCTCAGATTAGCTGAAAAATAATTCAAATCCCATTTCGAATGACGTTTCCCATTAAAATTGCCATTGTTTTAATGGCAAACAATAACAATTACGAGTTTGTAGATATATCGATTTAATTTATGCAAATCCACTTGGGAGCAATTTGATTACTGTTTGCAATTTCTTTTTAAGCTGCAAAAGTTGAAAAGTTCTCTTCATCAATAATACCAAAAGTTTATCCAAGAGTATCGACGACATTCATTAAATTTGATTAAATATTTTGTTGTTGAAATGAAAACTTCCAGAAAACTTTTAACAATGGTTTAATTCCTCTTTGGGATTTTTTTGTAAGAGGTACATTACTTTACTGTCATATAAATAGTTTCAAATTGATCTATTAATAAAGTCAATTATCCATTCGAAATCTTTAATGGCTATGTGATTTAAATATTCTATTTGAAAAAAAAGTGGTTAAAAACTTGAATGATTCCGGATGAAATTCCAGAGCCAACATCAAATAATGAAACCCGTACTAACAAACTCTTATAACATGCTGCTAAACCGTGATACGAGTATATCCACAAGTGGACGAGTGACGGAGACAGGCCATAGTACAGAGATTGGTAATCGAAGTGGTAAGACCAAAATCAATTACAGAGAAACTCCTTATGTGATTGTGAGTCATAACCCTCTAATGTGGCTCAAATACTTAAACCAACATATCATAGCATAACATAACATGCCAAAATCAGTGTGGCCTGAAAACAATATTGGTTTATATATGAATCAAACTTTTTTTTTCTATTTTATCGCATAAAAGTGATATGATGACTCTAAAATTTGCTCAGTCAAAGTCGTTTTTATGGCACAAGTCCTTTTTTCATTATTAAAGTGTGGCCTCTGTAAACAAAACTCATCAATTTATATGAAAATTTACATTGATTTATTTACTGTAAAATATTGACGAACAACACAGAATTTTTTTATTTAAAAATTAAGTTCCAAATCAACATTTTGTTATGAAATAAAAACATTAACATCATTATATACTATAACCCAAATATAGGAGTTTGTATCGAAGAAATCCAAAGTTTCTCTAATTTCGATCGGTGCAATGAAATTAAAATTTAACAAAATTGCGAATCCATTACAATGGTTTATTTGAATTTATTCAAATATAATTATGTTCTGTCGAATACCCCACCGATAAATTTTGCAATACTAAGGTAGGTTTAACGTGTAGAACAGTGCAAATAAATATATTTATGATTTTTATGTGAATTTTGTAAAAAATGCATTTAATTTTGTATAAAACACAGTCATTAACCATTATTAAACAATCGGGCCTTTTATAAGGCACTCGCTACGCTCGTGATTTAAAACAACCCTTGTGTTTAATAATGTTTTATCGTTTTGTGCTTTATTTATAAATAATTATAACACAATATTCCAATTTGTAAAATCAATTAATCATATTTTTATGTTAAGTAATTTGAAATTGATTTGCCAATCCACTGATTTTTTTGGGAAATATAAAATCAAACCTTATTATCCGAATTGCGTTGTATCAATGAAATTAGATCATCTGGATTTTCAAAATTTGAAAAACCATTTCACATTATTCGAATATTTGTTTTAGTCGAATAATTTTTCTCCGAATATTCGAATTTGAGAATGTGAATTGGCCCAGTATTCGAATGTTAAATAATTGGAATTACAATCGTAACTTAGTTTACGAGTATGTATGTTCTCTCTCAGAAGTAAAACCTGTCAAAATATTAGTTCTATACAGCATCACTTGGACGTGATGATAATCAAATCTTTTTTAAGGATTTGCGTATCATATTTGTCAATTTATTTAATTTAAAAAATGAAAGAATTGGAATCTTAATACAATAATAAAGCTGTTAACATATTTTGACCTAGACTGAAAACAGTTGTCTAATTTCAATAGCTTATGTTTCCATTTAAATAGTTAGAGAAAGAGACTTTGTAATCACATTTGTTAAACTAATTTCATTTGTAATTAAATGTCTACATTTGTAGATTGCGCTTTAAAAGGCTAATTAATCACAGACTTGAGCACGGCACAGTTACAATTTAATTTCAAGTTCATAAACCTGGGCTTTGGAATCATTTGTTCTCGGGACTCGAGAGACGACATGTGCTACTTTAAATATGTTTTCCACTCTCTGCTCGGTGTCTGTTTTTTGCACAGAGCTACGGGACTTGTATTGTGGACGAGGTTATTTACCCAAACCGTAATTAATAACCAACAATAATATTAAAACGCACATATTTTTCGACGACGATGACGCTTTTGGTGAAAGAATGACTCAACTGGATACTGTTCTACACACAAAAATACAATGATAACAAAGAGGAGACCAAAATTAAACTGATGCTGAGGCATATACTCGTAAATTTTCAGGGCTTTAAAGAATACTGATAGTGCATAATGACACGACAAAAGAGGGAATAAACTACGAAAATTACTTGAATATCTTGGACTTTGCTCATTATTTCTTGGTGCGTGTCTTTGTTGAGAATTGTAATATTAAGAGAAATGACCTAAATTTTCTTAGAAGCATTGTGATTTAAAATCAGATTTATTACATCCATTTTCATAACAAAGCATGAATTTTAGACATTTAAAGCTACAGAGTTTTTGCCTATGAGGAGAAATGGAAAATATGATTTGTCGGAATATCCTTATAAATTTTATATAAAATTCAGAAAAAGGATTTAAAGTCTGTATTTTGAAATTACAAAGTGTTATTGCCTTTAACTTTTTGGTTGTTCCATCTAAATTATTTTAAAATACTACCGTTTGTTCTCTTTAGCTTACTAATTGTCTATCCCCAAATAGCCCTTAACTCTTCCTTTATACTGTGTGTGACCTATACCGCCCACGTGAGCGATGCCGAATGGCGGGAATTTTGCACATATAGCATGTCCACTTTCTTTATCACTAAATAGGTAGAGAAAACGTTTACGTTAGGAGGAGGCAGTGGGTGACAGTCAACACTAATCACTTCAAGGAATCACGATTGGGCATCACAACACTGATCATTGATATGTATATGATTGAGGGCTATTACTCATTCATGGGTTGTTTGGTCCAATTATATAATACAATACAACATCTGTTATGTTAAAAATGTCTTTTAAAGGCTTTTGCTTGTTTGAAGTGCCATTCTGGGCCCTGTTTCCGTAACTCCTCAACTCTGTTCCCCAAACTTTACAACAACAATATACATGATAATTTTGTTCTCTTACTTATAGCAAGATAGCAAATTCCTTTTTAAGATTATTTCAAAGACATCTTTGTTTTCAGGATAAATTATTTCCTTTTAGTTAAAATATACGAAGAGTGGATATAGTTAGAACACATTTATATTATTTTCACTTGGAAAAACTAAATAATTAATTAAATATTAGGTGACATATCAATAATAGCCTATAACGTGGGAAATAGAACTGAGGAGCTTACGTAAAAAGGGACAATGGAAGAATCAGATTTTATATGAAATACGGTCGATAATCATTATTCAAAACACTTCTTTTAAAGATAACGTAACATAACACAATAATAACAATTAAAATACCAAAATAACACATTGATGATGTTTATGATAATAGAATTGCTGCTCTTCTGAACTGGTTCGAATAGGCCAAAAATAGTTTTAATAATATTGACAATTGAATGGCCTGGTCCCCAAATGATAAAAACATATTTGATTGTTTTCGAGTTGAATCAAAACAACGTTATTTTCGAAACATATCGTCATTATTTTATTCCTGTTTACGATACTGATAAGCTTTTTAATTATTTATGTCGCTTTCCTCATATACGAGTATTAAATAATTATTGAATAATATTATACATTATATTATATAATTTTATATTTATCTCCTATCTAAGTGAAGATTATATTGTTGTAGAGATAACAAAAGATTAATTATTATTTGCAATAATATTTCGCAGTGTTTATGGATTTGGTAATTTTAATAATTTTCAATATTTTTGGTATCTGAAAAAAATAATATCAATTTAAAAAATTAATTAAAACTATTCGTTCTATGCTCAAATTGTTAGCGATTTGACTTCCTCCTCGGGGGCATAGGATCAAATCCTCGGCCAATCTTTTTCCGACTGAAAAAGTTTTCTAATTGTGTTTATAAATTGCCAAGAAATATTTTTGGTAAAAAAGTTAATTTTCTTTTCAATTCCTGTAAGGAACATGGGGGGGTCGTAAACTCAACCGGGTTTTTTCAGTGACTATTTGTTTTCAGTGTATTATTAGTCAATTAATAGCACCTAGACCAGTTAAAAAGGACCCAGTCAATCCTACCCGCCCAGGAATCGAACCTATGGCCTCCGAAGAGGCAGTCGGATGCGTTACCATATCGGCTATGAGGCGATGTGTTCCTTGCTATATAAATATTCTTAAAAAAAGAAATAAAATGGACGGAGTTATTGTATCTCTTTGCAGCCCGTCTTTTTTTTTCCTTTTCATCCCAACAAGGGGACATATGGCACTTTCAAAGCAAGCTTTGTCTGTGTTTCGTTAATCATTGTTAATCGGAATGAGTGATTAGCTTATTGCCAATTGTCCAATATTGTTTCATATCGAAAACTGGTTTTCGTTTACTAATTTTTTTATGAGATGGTGTACCTGTACGGTATCTCATGGGAATAGGACAAGCGCGCTACCAACTCGACCACAGAGGAGTGTACAGCCCATCTAGATGCTATTAATTGACTATACATATAATAAAAAGAAAAAAAACAGTCACTGAAATATCAAAAACCCCTTGGTTGATACCTCCTTCTCCTTACAAGAGCGTTAAAGGGTAATTTTTTTATAAAATCTAATTTGTAAATATGAATAATGCAAAAGAATGTTAATTGAATATAATAAATTCTGGAAACTGGTAATGAATTCCACTGTCACCAGATAATAGTTTTGATGTTTACATATGGGCCGAATAAAAATATTTTCGTTCAATTTTGGTTGTCCTCTTAAAGCACGAATTGTTTAAATATTTTCCAAGTGAATGACGTGATATAATATGTTAATAGAATTTTTTTTCAAATTCCTGTCGAGGCTTTTATGCATGATATACTTTAATTTCGCATTTATTTTGATCTAGTATAAAATCAGTTCTAAAATTGACAAACGTACTTTATAAGTTTTTAAAATGGAAATGAATGTAGGTCAGGGTTATTCGAATCATTTATTCAGTAAAAAAATCAATGTTTATAAAACCGACGACATTCCGATTTTTTTTTCATAAAAGCTGTATTCAATATATAAATAAAAAATATTTTTATTGATTAAATTGACATATGATATTTGAATATATCAACATTTATATAAATCAAAATGATTTGAAATAAATCGAACAACTTTTTGTTGACCTCAGAATTATTTTAATTAAAAAAATAATTTAAGAAAATTGCGGTCTAGGTTTGAACTGAGATCGTTTAAAACCCAGAATTTTTTTTATTAAACGTTCCATATAAATAATGCTAAATGACAATGAAAAGGATTTTATGGATGTATTATTATTATCTTCATTTTGTGCTTTAATATGAAGACTCAAATATTATTTCAGATAACCAATATTCGAGTAGATATCAGTTTATTGGATAATGGAAAGGTTAAATAACAATTTATTGGCCATAAATTGAAAATATTTTTCAATCATAATAAAAAAGCACTTAAATCAAAATTCGGTTCTTCTTTTTAAATTATATACTATATATTTCAATGCATTTATTGTATCAAATTAAATTGTATTTTCTATATCATAAATACCAAAGAAGAGTAAAAAGCTTTATTTTAATAAGGTGCGTGACCCAGACGGGCGCCCAGTTCGTTGCCCGGGCCCAAGATATTGCGTTTGCGTGGGGCCCGGGTGGTTTGTATGAAATTGACTCGAGCACCCACTAATATAATACGCTAAATTGCGAATTGCCCGGGCCCCGTATAAGTGTAGTGTATGGGACCCGAGCAATGACCCGGCGCCTTTCTGGGTGGCGCTGCCTTATTGTTTAATTTTTTTAAACAAGCAAAAAAGCATATACAATAGATTTAGAACAGGTTTCACAATTAAAAGAGATAATGATAAATATTGGTGCGAAGTTTGTATATGAAGTAGAGGACAAAAGAATGACTATACATAAATTGTTCAATTGCCAAATTTTTATACATAATAGTATAGGACTTTACAAATTCCTCCTGTTAATACTAATAATTTAAATAATGTTAATTTAAAAAAAGTAGATTTCATCGACCTCCCAATTAAATATTTAAATACTTGTATATTTTATATCCATTTTCTATTAAACTAAAATCACGTCTTCGGGACCTGTGCTCAAAACTATTTGGGGACTCGTGGTGTGTGTTTAAACTGGACAAAAACAATATACAAATTTGATTTTCCTTTTCTAGTTGGTCATTAACGATCTCCCAATTCCATTAGATGCACAACCATCAGCACTTAGTGTCATTTAGATTATTACTCCCCTAGTTAAAGCAGTTTTTCCTCGGCCGACCTGACAGCTTTAATCAAAGGCAAAGAAGTCCATTAAGTTTTGCCTCTGGGAGGAACGCGATACCATGCTAATTGAAATAAATTACCCTACATGATGAAATTAAATGTGTGGCATAAATGGTGGCAAAGACTTGCTACTTTGAAAAAAAAGTGATATGAAATATTTTGCAATTTCATGAGTTATTTAATATTCTAACATGAAAAGTGGGCTAAATCCATTTTTTTATATTATGTTTCGTATGGAAATGATTATTTATTTTTTTAAATGACTTAAATTATACAAAGGCGTATCCTAAACTGTTTTTAAAAGAAAACGAATATGAAAAATTAAATCACAAGCAAATATTTCATCTGAATTTCATTTCTCAGAAGTACATATTGATTTAATCCACTACAAAATACACTTACAATCAACTTTGGAAGTTATGATAGTGAACATTATTGAATTTCTACTCTCTAAAATGATGGTGGGTAGAAAAGTAATAGACTTTCGCACTGGATGTCCTTCTATTGCAAGAGGGGTTTTTAAACTTTAAGAACATGTTTCTAATTATTAACTGTTAAAATTTTTGATAAATTGAACCAGTCATTTTTCTTGAAAAGGTGAGTGAAAGCAGAGTCCACAAAATAGAGCTCCTCTCATTTGATTCGCATTTTAGAATCAGAAAATTGTCCCACTAAGTACAATATAAAGAATATGAAGATTGAGGCCATAGTTCACATCCTAAATCAAGAAGTATGACAATGACAAAAGAAAATAGTTAAAGTTATGACGATAATGAGCAATTATTTCTTCTTTAATTTTGGTCATTTACTTCTGGAAATTGATCTGAAATTTCGGCATAGGGAAATCCAGTCATTCTTTTAGTTTTTTCTTAATAACCGGACTCAGTTATGTCCTTTGAACCCAAGCAAACCGAAACCCTTTCCTGTGGTAGCTATTGAACTGTTTGAACTCCCTTCGGACAACATTTGGTGTTTTGTCTGATCCTGGTATTGATCAAATCCAAAGAAACATCCTCTCAACGATCGCGGAATGATGAAAAAATTCTTTTGGTTCGCGATTAAACAGCGATTAACACAAAGCCCATGCCATGAAGAAAAAAAAACGGTAAAATTTTGATGGAATTGCATTCACATTTTTATACGGCACCATACTTTTTTTTATTGATATTTTGTTAAAACTCAAATTTAAAGAAGGTTTTCTAAAAAAAATTGACAACTGACATTATTGTATTGAGGATACATCTTCATTTTCCTGTTTCAATCGTATTTTAAGAACAAAATTTCAATTTTATTAATAACCTTTTGTTGTTAACAAATCTGTAAAAATTGCCAATTCTGTGAATGAAAAACGTTGGTTATGATGATTGATTTTGATATAGGTTATGAAATTTGTTAATAATTTCACATTATGCTTGTCCTGAAATGTAAGAAAATACGATAGGTTTTGCATGGACAGGTTTCTCATAATCATAAGTTCCAATACTTCTTTGACCACCCTCGAAAATCATTTGTTAAATAAAATGAAAAGTGATGTATTACGGAACTCAGGACGACATTGGTAAATGCAATTTTTTAATACAAGTGCTAGATAGTACATTTCGATACAAGTGGTGAAATAGAGGTTACTACACAAGAATTTATCATGTATTTTGACGATTACAGCGAGTAAAAATTGGTGAGTGCTGTAATAACCTATCTCACATGTGTATCGAACGATATTTTGTGTGATTTTGGAAAAAATAGCAGTTAATCGATAATTACTAAAAAAAATGTTCGCAAGGGTTGCTGCAAAAACAACTCAGAACGAAATTTTCATATCTAAATAATAAATTTAGTTTGCCAACATTATGTAATTTCAATAATGGCGTCCAAATTCGACTTTGAAAAAATTTTTTTGGATAGTTTCTGACATTTTTTTCACTAGTGCCATAAAGTGAAACATTACGAACCTCAAATGGATATCGAAATGCGTATGTTTCGATACGTGAGTGCAGAAACTACTTTTCGATACGGAATTGCATAAAAGTTATTCTAGCAATTTCAAAATAAATTTTTGTATAAATTGAAACGACTTGAATATTTATATAACAATAATCCATATGTTAGATATATGAACATTGTAAAATACACCAATATTCTATTAGATTTATCGAAATAAATAATTGATTCCATTTATCATTCAACCATTGAATGAAAAGGGTTAATAGATACCATATTTTCGATTCTAAAAATAATAGAATATTGGTTAATATTTCTTTGAATGACAACATAAGATCTAAGCTTATAGGATCAAGAGTGGCACATTAAACCTAATTTTACAATAACCATATCTAATAATCAATACTTTTAGAGTCCCAAATATACGATAAACTTTCTAGTAAATTTAAAAAAAAACTCAATAAATATTTTATCTAAACAAACATTATTTTTTTCCTAATAAATAATTCGGAATTGGTTAAATCTGAATTAATTTAATAAAAAGTAAACCATAAACAGAATTATGTGTTAAATATAAGATTGATTTTAGAATATCAAAAATGTTTATTTTGAGTTGATTTCATAATAAACCTTCTAACTCTTAGGTATTGATTTTTTTTCAATAGAAATCCGGTCTCCATAACAAACAGCGTGCTAACGACGTATAAGGGTTTTTATAAATAATAAAAGCAAGTGAAAAAGGTCACATAAAGGTATTTATTCATCTTAAGAAATGCCAAAGGCTTTGTATCGATTCTGAGATTTCAAATCGGATTGTTCTTTGAATTTCTCTATTCCCAAATCCCATCTTGAGTACAAAGGACTAAAGTAGGTAAATGGGGCAAGAAAGTAAAAAAGAGAAAAAAAGACAACACATTCATATGCAGGTCCACGGAGAATTGAATTGGGGTGAATTTGAATTAATTCCTCAGCTGAACATAGAATTATGTAAATCAGATTGCAAATTATTCCGTCATTTTGGTAAATATCTATTCCAAATTAATGCAAATCAGAATTGTGAATTCCTTGAATGTCTTTAACAGCCACTGGATGAGGCTCAAGCCAGACCATTCATGTTTTTCTTGGATGACTTAATACATTTACAGTATGTATATAATGTAATTGGCCAATTGTAACTGTTTTGTCGAGAAACTTAAAAGACAATTTGAAGGCAAATAACCATTTTACGTATTTAACAAAATAATTTTCTATAATTATATTCGAATCTTAATTTTCAATTCTATATACCTAATTAAAAATTGAAATTTTCCAAAAAGAAAAATTCTTCAATTTAAGACACAAAATTCGCGAACAAAACTGTATCCAAAAGATTACTATAAGAAAGAAAAGAATACACTTCTTTGATAATGTGTCCTTTTGATTGCACATCTTATTCTACTCCGTGTATTTTTTAAAATATTTTTTTACCAACCGATTATGCTATGGTGAACAAATACAATGATTTCTACTTCCAAAGGTTAATCCACTATTCGATGATCTGAAATTTTAGCGGAAGTATTTGCCAGTTTGCCCATTTTTTTAAATTCATACTTTTGGTTTTCAAATTTCGTATAATTGTCATCTTTTGGGTAAAACTTATATAATATATGTTATAAACAGAGTGATTTATAATCGCACTTGTTTTTTCTTGATATCTCTGAAACCAAAAGGCGTTGGAACTTCAAATTTATAACCTATTTTTTAATCTAAATTATTTTAAATTTTAGAAAATAAATTTGATATTTAGTTCAAAATTATTAGGTTGGGTAATTTATAAAAAATAAAATAACATTTTTCAAGTTCCATTACAATTTGATCGAATTTCACAAACAGTTCGTTCGGTCTCCTTTTTTAAAAAATATGTAATTTAATATTTGAATATTTGAAATTTCTTTTGTCTGCAGAAAAAATATTTTTAAATAGTTATTTTCGTTTTAAGACGGTTTAAGTTTCGGTTTTGAAGAAGGAAGGCTGTTTCCGCTAGGAGACAAAGTCGACGACGCGAATAGCTTCCTTTGAGAAAACTGAATTAAACGTCGAGAAACGAATGCTATTT
>JXOV01004952.1:0-12893 GCA_001014945.1 Clogmia albipunctata
CCATACCATACCATACCATACCATACCATACGGCTCCTCTCAAACAACTTTTTCATTGTATTTTCTACAATTAGGAAAAGTGAAATAAGTGTTTTTATCATTTTGTCTTCTATTTTTGACTTCTTGCCAAATATCTGGGCAAGAAGTCAAATATTTTTTATTAATTATATATTACAATTTCTTTATACTATAATCCAGTTCATTTTTTACTTGAATTCATTTCCTCATTGTTAATATGTTAATATTTTGTTAATATTTTCAAAATCCTAATTTAAATAAAAAATTTACATTTGCACAGAATTAGTCACAAAACATTTTTTTATTGATGATTTAGTTTCATATAGAGACAGAATGTCTTAAGTTTTGAAATTTTTGCTTCCATGAAAAATTAACCAGCTTGCATTAATAGGATTTTATAATTGGATATGTTGTTAAATCAAAAAAGAATTTGAAAATAAATTCAATTTAAAGATTTGAAAACCTCTCAATAAATATGAAAAAAACTGAATTTTAATTCGTTTTAGAAATAATTCGCTATGGACACGGTCTAAATAACACCTCTCAGTGGAATCCTGATGCTGTTTGACGGTCAACTAATGAACATCGATGAGGGCAATAAGGAGTTCATGATGGACAGTTAATATTTTGAAAGAAGGACCCGATATTTATTGCTATCTTTATATCTTTTTCAACTGAAGTTTTACATTTTCTGTATTTAGTTAAACTTTATCCAAACTACAATAAAGGACAGTTCTTTTAAGTGATTTTTTATTTTCATTAATATATTTTAATTGATGGGCTGAATTTTCTATTTGAATTCTGTTCTGAAAATTTGGATATTCATTTAATAATGTAAAATCGTGCTACTCCAAGATTAAAAAATACATTTGCCTGGAATAATCAGAATAATTATTGATGGTCATGGTTTTCTTTTTCAGTTGAAATAGAAAAACTTTATTTTACAATCGATACAATAAGAACAGAATATTTTATGGTTCATATCTTGTTCTGACCTGGCATCGTTTATTTAATTTAAATAAAGCAAATCGTTATGAATGTAGAGAAAAAATTGAATTTTTTTAATATTAAATCCAGTTTTATTTCATTGAAATAGTACAGATAAATTATAAATTCCCACATCAATTATCAATATTTGTTTTAGAATTTATTAAATTTTGAAAGACTAACATTCTGTGTATTTTGTTGGGGTTTTGCAAAAGACAAGCACCATGGCACATAACACACGATCCGTTCCTGACAAACAAGTATACTGGGGTTTAGCTAACGTCAGTCCAGCTGAAACTGAACTGAAACCAGCGACTAATTTGCTTAATTGATTTTTGTCACTTCGAATTCTTACGATTTGGCCCAAACACCACCGTCTAAGCCGGCAATCACCGCCTTCGATACAGCTTTGGAGACAATCAATTGTGGACAATGTCCACATAATTTTGCCGGTCGGTCCAACTATTACTGTCTAATATTTGGTATTGTAGCATTGTAATCATCGTTTTCAGTTCATTTTAATAAACAGATTGTGTTAAACAGTGACTGAGAGTGGTTCTTTATTAGTGGCATAGCAATTTATATTACAGGTCATTTCGGCAACGAGAATAGGACCTTAATCTTTATTGTTATCACAGGTGAGAACTGAGAATACAACATTTACCTAAATACGACATTGACTGCTCGTGGCTCTGCTACCGCTGAATTAAAATTAATATCTAAAATATTCAAATGTTTTTAGTTATTTAAACGACGTGTGGGAAAAATGAACCATAATTGAACTCGAATGAAATGAGCTTTTTAATAAATACGAGTGTTTAATAATGGGCTTTTCCAACCAGTTTTTTACAAAATTTTATACAAATCGCATATTTATTAGTTATTTTTCCGCGAAATATGAAGTAAAGAATAAGAAGACAACCCAACCCAGTACTAAATTAAGGTCTAAACACATACAATTAAGGAAAGAAATTGTCAAGGGAATAGAACTTTTGATCTCAATTTTTCAAAATACCACGACAACCTTGCCCCATGTACTATATCACTGATATGCCGGTGAGATCATTCATCATTTAAACCACATTTAAAAGCTATAATCAACATTTAAGAAGAGTTTTACTTATTGTCATTCAATGTGAAAAAATTTAAATTGATTAATAAATCATAACCTACTTTATTATAGAGAAATGAAAAACGTCAAAATAGATTTTCATTCTACGCTACTAAGATTAAAAATTATAATTTTTAGTAGTTGAATTTTGGTACAAAGTACTAATTTCGTGTATTTACACGATTTGTAATTGTCTGCGGGTATTGAATTATACTTTATTCAATACTGTACGTTTATGATACAATTTATAGAAGAAGCATTGGCTACTAAAATGTAAATATTTTTTAATAGAATTGTATAAAATAATTTTTTTATTTTCATTGAATAATAATAAATCGTGTTGCTCTAAGATTGACAAATACACTTGCCTAGTTATTATTGCGTGACTAATCAGAGTAATTGAGGGCCATTGCCATAAATTTCTTAGTTAACATGAGAAAAAAACTTTCTTTCACAATCGATATAATATTATGAACCCATTTCCTGCTTTGACACCGTTAATTCGTATACAAACCAATTCAAATAAAGCAATTCATTATAGCGAAAAATTTTAATTCAGAAACATATTTATTACTTAGAAATAATTAAGATAAATAATGGCTTTACCATACCAACTACCACTATTTGTTTTGAAATTTATGATATTGCTCTTTAATGATTAACTCAATGACTGGGGATGTGCTTATCAAAATACAACACCATGGCACATTTTATTTCCGAACTTTCATTTACAAATTGTGAAATTATTGATTTAATTGATACATGGAATGATATATCCAATAAATAAACAAACCCAAATTCGATTTGATCAAGTGTTTCATTTCCACAAAGGCCACCATGAAATTGAAATCAGAGCCCTGATTGTGTGAAAACTGATGTTAAATTTTAGCTCACCCAAAAGAAGATAAACAAATAACATAAAGTTACCGCACGTGTTCCAATTCAACAAGTTAAAATGAAATTCTTCTTGAAAAGGACAAAAGAAAGTAAATCTGTCATTTTGGCCATTCAAGTGTCGTCTTTGAGGAAAATCAGATCTTCCAAATGGCATTGTATTTTGGGACAAAGCTATAAATTATCCAACAAATGATTTTTAAGCAGAGGTCAATTTAGTGAATTAATGACACTCATTTTTCCTATTACAATTGCAGTCTTTTAAAAACAAATACAGAACTAAAAATATTGTTTAATTTTCATAATTTGGATACTCATTTAACGATCAAATTCCGAGACTACGGTTGATAATTTCGATGCACAAATTCTCTAAACCTCCATTTTTATTTCAGAACTGTTTTGTTTTCATTTCCATTAGATTATCTATGATTGACAAATACCTCAATTAAAAACCACTTAACTTCCTGTTATTGTTCAAGAGCTATTACCATACAATTTGGGTGTCCATTGTCCACTCGAAAGAAGTATAAACTGATTTACAGGAACAAATGAAGTGTGCAACAGGTAAGTGAACCATTCAACCATTTTGTGTTTTCCCAAAGTATCAGTGTTAATCCAATTCCGGTGCAGGTAGTACAAAACTACAGACACCACCTTTTCAATAGAACAAAGAGAGTGTGTCGCCATTCAATGCGAGCTTCTGGTCCAAAGGATTTATTGTTTGCTATTGTTGTTCCTATCCTCTAAATCTACAAATTAATTGGGCCTTGAAAAGGACGGAAGCAACACATTTTGATTGAGTTTTATAATGGGTAAATCTAACCAAAACAAATCATGATCTCGAAGTGTTTTTATTAGGCGACTTCTTTTTTATTGGATTCTGTAGATGCACATTTCATCATCATCTTAAGCCAATGTTCGTCCATTCCTGAATGGAGGGCTCTCGTCTGAGCTTCCAGATCTCTCTGTCTGTCGTTAATCTCAACCATTCAATGCCAAAAGTCGTCGTCCCATCGTTCTGCTGGTCTACCTCTCACATCAGTTCTGGGAATCCAACTGTGAACCAGATTTGTCCAATTGTTAACTTTATCTAGCCACACGTCCAGCCCATTGGAATTTAATAGATTTAATTCTGGTCACAGCGTGTTGTACGTTTGTTATTTTCCATTGTAAAGTTTATCAAAAGCAGGAGCACATTTAATGAAGACAATTTGTGTGTTTGGTTATCGATTACAGAAATTTAAAACCATTTTGAAATGGTAATGCGTAATGACCATAATATAGTATAACAGTTACGATAAATTATTTAGTTCATTTGAAACCAAATATACAATACATAATGTTTTCGTGGTATCAAAATAAATGTTATGATGATATCTGTTTATTTTTTCTATGAATTGATTTTATGAGTGGCTAATTTATTTGGATAAGACAATATTGACCACGTGCATATAAAATGATAAGTCAGCCAAATGGAAATCGTTGTACAATTTGAAGAGAGAGTTTTTGTAAATGATCATAACTAAATTGATCCTTTAATTTTGAAATATTTGAAGCGGCTTAAGTCTTGGCTACTGGGATTGATACTGGACGATTGATACAGTCACGATATTATTTACTTTCATGGTTTTGTTTATTTTTGGCTCTTGTTAATATATTTTGTTTTTATTAAAATTAAGAAGTATACTGCTGGAATTAATTATAAAGAAAAATTGGTGAAATTAATTTGATGTACCTGAATTGCTGTGATGTAATTACATTCGTGAAGAAACTGAACATTCGTAAATTAGAAATCAATTCAAATTAGATTGATAAAAATAATGTTTTATTTTTATTGTGTATTGAAATGGCAATAAAAAACATTAAAATCGTTAAAATATTTCCCACACGAAACAAAATAAGAAGACATCACTATAATATTGTTAAATTTTAAATTAAACACCGATTGTCAAAAAAATTTAAAGCAATGGATGCTATTAATTAAATAAAACACATTTATAATCTGTACTGAAAGTACGTATGCAAAACGTTTATAATTTTGGGATAATCATCTGACGAAGAAGTAATAAGGATACCCAATAATATATATTGGTTTTTCCGTACCAAATACTATAGTCATAATTTTAATGTCATTAATAATAACTGCTATTTGTTTTGTCGATTCTCATTAGCTGGGCTCCATCATAGTTCCACTACTTTTGGCTGTTATTTGTCCATGCCGGGAGTCATTAGCTATCCGCCTGGAAATTTATAAATTATTATTAAACAGATAAAACAACAAATCTAAAAATTATTATGAACTATTCCTGAAAATTGAGCCATTCTTCTGATTTCTTACTAGAATTGTTTTAAAAATAACAATTTCCATTGATTTAATTCGTGAAATAATTTATTAAGAGATAAATCTTCCTAAAGCATTTAAAACCTTTTAAAACAGGTCGATAGTTTAATAATTCAGATTATTTAAAGCAATACACTTTTAAAGGAGAATTAAATTAGTAATGCTAATATTCTTTAGAGACAACTTAAAATTCATTTAAAAAATAAATCAGGAAAAAGAGTATGGAATTCAAAATCAAAACTAAGGATTAAAGTCTACAGAAAATCCAATTTAGAATTCTCAATGCTATAATCTAAAACTTTTATTTGATCAAAAAATCATTTCACTCACAGTCTTCACTTGTAGAGAGCTGTTGGATTTGACCATCTTCTGCTTGACTTTGCTTAACCTCAATTTTTTGAATAACCACCACTTTCTTTGCTTTTGGACAGATTGAAGATTCCTCCCCATCTTTTGTACGATCCACAGATCTTTTTAACAATAAGCGTGATCCTTAAATGAGTTGACAGAATTATTTTATTTATTGGTATTTGACTTGTATTGAAATTTTTTTACTCCTACGCAGTTAACTGAGAAAAAAATCATATCCCAACATCTTCTCGCAAAAGCTATTTCCAAAACATTGTCAAAATTAAGTTCAACACATTTATAAAATAATAAAATAGTAAAGGTTACTAACTAATGTTTGCCATGGATGGTAAATTTCCTCCATCTGAGCGCCGTGCGAGTCGAAACGTAGTTTGTAGATAGTCTTTTAATTCGCGCTTTAGAACATCAATGAGGGGTCCACAATCCCGCAAGTGTGAGGCTGGTTCCCAAGTCATTTCCATTGCCGGGTCGTCCCATTTGACCAGATAGTGATAGGCACCGTTCATTTGGGTCGAACTGATTCGCCTTCCTACCAACTTCTCCACTGCCATCTCCCTCACTTCGACCACGTCCTCGATCGTGTTCATCGTCCGTGTCGCCATATAAATGGAGTCTTTTACTGCCTGTGCTCTGTTGCAAACAAACTCCTTGTGTGTATTGAACTCATCGAGAAATTGATAAACTTTGAATAATAAGTAATTAATAATACTCCAAATGCCTGAGAACTTCTGATTTATTTTACATTTCTGACGCTAAGCTCCGCTCTTCTTTTCATTTATTATATCTTTCTTTATATGCGCTTCGTACAATATACACTCCATTTCACTTGTTTAAGAACGCTAGTTGTTTTAGTTTATTGGAGCCATAAAAGCCCGTTTTTGGTTATTTTTATTAATTGATTTAGTTGTTCAATGTTCACATCTAATTTGATATATTTAGTAATTTACCATTTATATTTTTTCTACAAATTTGTTTTTTTAATCAATTGTATTAACAAATATCGTTATGTGAATTTATATACGAAACCCTAAAATATTACAAAAATAAATAAATAAATCCCCCGCCATTATAGTATGGAACTTCATCAACCTCAACCAACGGGTATTAGACTTTCCGTGACTATTTGTTTTCAGTGTATTAGTCAGTTAATAGCACCTATACCGGTTGTAAATGAATCCAGTCAATCCGCCCATTTTATTTATTTGTTTGCGCCAATACTTATTTTTATAATTCGCTATGAATATTATTTCGCAATGTTATTAATATACACAAATGGAAACTTTTTCGCGTTAGAAAAATATCCGCTCGGGACTTGATCCCACGAGGGTGCTAACTGTTAAGACACAGAGGCAGATAAAAATATTACAAGACTTGACTAAAAATTAATCAAAACAGATTAATTTTGTTATTTTATATGATTACAGGGAATATTATTGTTAAATTATATTGTAAAAGTTTACTAGTCCAATACGCCAGAGCAGTAGTAATGGGCAAACCGGCAACTGTTCGATCTTACCCAGACCAAAACAAATCAGACAAACGAAAAATTTTAATTAACATACATTTTTATCTTTTTTCTTAGAAATAATTGAAATAAATTGTGGTTTTGCAATAAATCATGTCCATTAGTTTTGAAATTTAATATTGTGTACTTTATTTATTATTACGGATTCGTATGAAAAACGAAATCAGACCAGACCAACACAATTTCTGGAGACTAGCACGTGTGAATTTTAGCAATTTGAAATGAAATTCTTCAAGAAATGGAAAAATATCGAAATCAACAATTAAGCAAATGTCCATTCGTGTGAAATAACCACAACAAATTTGTTCACTATTCGACAGCTAAAACTCAACTAAAAAAAAGTTTTTTTTTCATTTTCTGGAGAAGAGAAGAAATTTTATTAAGAATAGTGTTCGTTATTCAAACTATGTATGTAATATGTATAATGTTGAAAATATATGTTTTTAATATGGTAGGACTCTCCAGGATTGCCATATCTCTTAAGCTGGCCATTTTTAAGGTAAAGATTATGCCGATACTCTTGTACGCCCTGGAGATTTGGGCTCTTGCTGTAACACAACAATGGCTAGAGTGGAGCGTCTCTACATAAAAAACCTAAGGAGCATTGGGAGAGCTCCTTGTTTCATCAGAAACAACACCATTTTGAGAGACCTACAAATGCTCTTCATCATGAAAATTGTCGCAACTCGTAAGGTCCTCTACAGGCACAGACTCCAAAATCATATCAACGACACGGCCGTCCAACTATTGGCTTCCACCACCAGAAGCAGATTATTCAGGGAACAAGAAGATAGATAATATGTAAATATATTCTATTGTATCCCTTTGCCCTTAACCCATTACACTTCCTCCTATCCCTAGTTGTGTTTCCTTATCCAGGATCTTAACACTAAAAAATATAGACCCCCCCGGACATNTCCACCACCAGAAGCAGATTATTCAGGGAACAAGAAGATAGATAATATGTAAATATATTCTATTGTATCCCTTTGCCCTTAACCCATTACACTTCCTCCTATCCCTAGTTGTGTTTCCTTATCCAGGATCTTAACACTAAAAAATATAGACCCCCCCGGACATTAATTAAATATTAATTGAATATAAGATAAATCACATTAAAATAAACTCATTTAGCTATTTAATACTATATTTTAAAAATATGTGTAAACTCAAAACTGTTCTGCATCAAATGCAAGTGATCCACTTCTTTATTAGTATGAGTATGTGTCAAGCCTACCCTAAAATGGTAAATTTTATTACTTTCCATTTAATACCACACTCTATTATTTTAAGGCGACTAAATAAACAGTTCATGCGCATTTAAGGTCCAGTTTTCTTCCTCCTCTTGTGCGTGAAGTTGATGTGATGAGTGACTAATTTGGCTGGGTCATAAATAAAACCATTTTATTACTAAAGGATTGGGAAAAAGAGTTTAAAAAGGTCTCATTTAACAAAAATCAAAATATTGGAATGGAAAAAATATATAACCATTATTTAGATTAAGGTCATGAACCTGAGACAAACAATTATGAAGCGCATGTTTTTTTTATTAAATAAATGTAAAAACATTTATTTAATTTAAAAAAACATGACATTTTAAGTAAATGACCCTTAAAATGTCATAATCATGATTTTTTTTTTTAATTAAATAAATGTTTTTAAATCCATTAAGCATCTAAAAAGCATTGCACGCCTTTGAAGCAAAAAATAGAGAATTTCGAAAATGTTTTGTATGATTTTAAATTCAGAAAACAATCAATTTCCGTATGAGCTATTAATTACTTGCATAGATTATAAATACTTTCCGAAACATTCAGCTTTATTTTAATATTTACTCCGGCTGCTTTTGTTTATGATTGTCATGAGATTATCTTGCATTAGAAACTGGCACCACTTAAGTACCTGCTATTGTCCACGTAGTAGGGCAATAAAATTAGGATGGTCACTTGAAAATAGCTCCTGTAAACGGATTAAAATTAACAAAAGGACTGACCCATTCACCATTTCGGGTTTTCCCAAAGACCTGTGTTAAGCTAATTACACGTGGCAAACACCTTTCTTTCAATTGAACAAAGGGAGTGTGTATCCATTCATCATGAATTTCAGGTTTTTCCAAAGTGTTTATGACCATTTTGCTCACTTGTTATCTTCTAAGTTTTACAACATCCATTAGTATGGAAAGAAGGAAGGAAGTTTTATAATTTTAAAAGGGGGAAATACCGCAACCTTGATGTAGGCTTATTGAATAATATTTTGGTTGCCAATTTTGATGATATTTAAAACCATGAGTTGAAATTAAATATTATAATTTTGTAGTAAAAGTTCTATATGCAACCATTTGTATTGTACAGAATGAACTTGGTTTTTATTAGGCGATTAATAAAATCCACTGATTTTTAGAAACCAGAAAACAGAAATGAAAATTTTCTTAGTCCAATTAATTGTGGGAATTAATGAAATAGGCCAATTAATAGAGATCTTTTCACTCTATATCAAATGTGTTTCCAATGTGTGCACTTTAAACTTAAGTATAAGATAAGATATTGTATTCTTTAAAATTAAACATTAGCCACATACCACCTATTTGTTTTCTAGTTCTTTAAATAAGTATCCGTGTGTATTTATCTTTGAGAAAACTTTATAATAGAATGTTTATTTGATTGATTTCTTATAACTAAAGATTTTTTGATAATTTCTTTATTTCTGGACACTAGCTTTGTGGTTATATTTGTTCCAAATAAATAAAGATAAGAATGGTATTGATTATTAAACAGAATAAAACTAACAGTTTATTTTAATAAAACTGTTTATAATTAATGAAGTCAATGGAATTATATATCTTTAAAACGTTTAACAAAACTTTAAATGAAGTAAAACTTAAGGAAGTTGTATCTTCAAAGAATTCTTTGAATTAGAGTATTTGTATCAATTTCATTATCATGATCCAATTGAACTAAAATAAATTTTGGTTTTATTTTTTTACGTCATAAATTGAAGAATTTTATAAGATCTTATCAAGAGTGCCTAATCAATAATTTATATTTGATACAAGAAATAAATAACAAAAATACGAGGGTAGTCTGATAAGTTCTCGCTTGGTTCGTTCGGTTGCCCAGATTTCGCAAAACAAGTAATTGATAATTTTCAACATTCTTATATAAATAATCTGGCAAAATTTCAGGTAACTAATGAAAAAAGAACGATGTCGGTCGGACATTTGAATCTTAATTTTGGAAGGGAATTCACAAATTAAAAAAAAAATTAGGTATCTAAAAAACTACAAAGGTTATGTTCTAGATTAGAAGGAGTATTGGGGATGAGTGATTTGTCCGCGAGCCGAGTGCCGCAAATTCTCCTTGTTTACAACAAATACATAGTTGAACCATTTCAAAACACTGTTCGACCCTGATTAATCGCAATTTAAATGATTGTTTTCCTCATTATTCCGTAATCGTTAACATATCTTTTGTTCATTTGCACCAATTATTGACTGGGGTCTTTCGAAACAATTGGTACCACCCGGCAAACGAGTTCTGAGGGTGTAAAGAATATCCAATCACCTGGAAAAAAGAGGACATCGATTTCCAGGAGTTCGTAAAAATATGTTCGACGTCGATTGTCCACTATACCGAAAGGACAAAATTGGTTTAATTAGGCTACAAACTTCTGATCCATCCGCCTACACATTACGATTTCTTTCTCTTTCTAAACTTGATAAAGTTACACGTTTGACTGAAATGTGATTCAAATGAAGTTATTGCCGTTATTTTGTATACGCAGTTTTATCTCGCGATTTAAGTTGGGCTACCGAGCGGACCTGCTGAGAAAATGTCATGTTCTGAGATTATTGTGTAATTGAATTACTTCGTACAATATTGTTTTTATATTACATTTGGGAAATAGATTACAGACGTAAAAGGATCAAACATAACTATTTCAATACATTTCCATGTCTTCCATGAATCCATTCATTTCTATCCAACCTTAGTTTCTATTGTTATTTTGCACCCCACTGTCTTGTTTACAGATTCCATTCATTTCTCAACGAGAGTTTTAGGGCAGAACCAAATTTAGGTACATAAGAGAAAAGGAGAGTTAAAGCATGAAACGGGGAGGAGCTTATCGGCCATATCTAATTTATTCTCTCTTCTCAAAGAAACTCTCTCTTTTTCTCTTTTATGCTGTTTCAGATTTGAAATAATAGAACAAATTAGATTTTAGTTCAAAATTGAAAGCCAAAGTGAAAGGAATTGTCTAAATATTACCATAAATTAAATTGTCCAAGAACCTGCTGAAATTTAACAAAACAAAATCTAGGTAAGTCTGAGTTATTACTTCTGAGCACTTTTCCCCCAAGAGTTTCAAATTGTAAAATAGAAATTTAATCAATTTATTTGTTATTTTCAGAATGGCGTTTTATTGGAACCAGTTTTTGGATGTCACCGTTTATTCTCACTCTGACAGAAGTGACGACTTTGATAATAATGGTGTCGACGCTGGACCTTTTGAGGGCTTATGGAACGATGAAATTAATAGGATTGTGGGAGCTAAAAGATCTACGGGCAATTTAGACGGACCGATCAAAGTGATTTATGATAAGGTGGATCTGAAAATCTATACTAATCAATTAAGATCGCAACTGAAAGCAATTCAAAAGTCGAAGAATAGGAAAAGTGTCGTGTGTAAATTTTGCAAGAATAACGGTGAGGACGAGTGGCAGTACAAGAGCCACCAGTTCCAAGACGCGGACGGGAAGGTGCAGTGTCCCGTGCTGAGGAAATATGAATGCCCTATTTGCCACCAGTCTGGCGATTCTGCACACACTGTAAAGTACTGTCCGAAAAAGCGAATCTTCTCTCTAGAGGACACCATCAATATGGAGAGACGTCGACCTCACTTTAGCCGACAGATTCTTATTTCTGTGTAATTAAGTGATTTCTTTAATTTTAATAAATTGTGAACTTTTTAAATTACCGGTTTTTAATTATATATTTTTTGTTATAAAATAAATTCTTCAAATTTTCAGGTTTTATAATAATCAATATTTTAAAGTTGTTTAAACACTTTGCTTGGGACAAGTTTTAGAATCTGTGGTCTAAGATTTATTTCATTTTTTGTGGTGTCGAATTCTCAAAATTGCCACACACGAGTTCTGCGAAATTTACTACAAATTTCTTGTATTTACTTGTTCATGGTTTCTGGATTATTAAGGAGGATAATCTCAAAACATTGTTTTATATTCATTTTTGGTCATGATATTATCATAATATTTTTTAAAAATAATGGTTTAGATTAAACTGAAATTGTCTTAAAAATACTTTTGTATTTGCCATAATTGGGAAAGATTTGTTCTTAATTTGGTGAAAGAGTTCAATTAGAGTGTAATTGCTTGTAAATGCTTAAATTATTTTTATCTCTGCAAAAGTGTTGCAAATATTCGAATACACTTTCGTTTTAGTCAAAACTGATATTGTTCTCTTATCATATAAAATTTAAAAAATTATTAAAAATAGAATTAAAGTAAATTAATTAATCATAATATTATAATAATTAACAGTGGAATTATTGAAGAAATATCATAAATTATTGAACTGATTGGAATAAAATTTCAATTACCTAAGTTATGGCGTGTGCACACCGAAAAGTCA
>JXOV01004953.1:4158-35453 GCA_001014945.1 Clogmia albipunctata
TTTCTCGACGTTTAATTCAGTTTTCTCGAAGGAAGCTATTCGTGTCGTCGACTTCGTCTCCTAGCGGAAACACGCATCTCTTGGTGTCCTCCTGTCAGTCGTTTTAGACGCCCGCTACTTACGCCATTTAGGAGGGCTGCTATCTCGGGTTTGTTACTGGTTCAAATTTTTTAGTAGTGTGGGATGTGGTATCCGGCTGGATTGCGGAGCCCTAGTCCTCGTCAGGATCTTAAGTTTCCACAAAGCCTTTTTCTCACTAATATTCGTATAGACGAGATTCGACTCACCTGTCTCTTTCCTAGCTTTCTGATTACCTTATTCTCCTTTGAGTTGAAGATAGATAAGGGTGAACCAAATTCAACAACTTGTAGCAAATAGAAAATTATGCACAATTAAGCAGAGAAATAAAAGAACGTGTTTTTGGGTCACTGGTTCAAACAAGAAGTAAGTTCTTGCGTTTATATTTATTTATTATATTTATTTATATTTGTTATATTTTTTTTAAATTATTGAAATTTACAAGTTTGTAGGGACAGTGACAGGAATAAGGATGTTGTAAAGGGATGGACAAGACAGGGTGTTCCAACAATTAATTTCTGTCCACTACAGTAGTATAACTCACGACGAATCAAGGGCAGGTTGTGGATCGTGTTGATTTCAAGGCCCCTCAGGAGTTGGTGAGTTCCAATGAACCAAGGTGCTCCAGCCAGAGTTCTAATCGTTTTTGTGTTTTTCAGTGTTATTAATAGAGTATTATTATCAATTTATATTTCTAGTATATCGTTTAAAAATGAAACATATTTAAAAAGTAATATGCTTTGTTGATATTTCAATATCTGGAAATAGATTAGAGTACTTAATAATGTGATGCAATCCTATCAATTAAAAAATCATACAAATTGCACGTAGTCAAAAAATTTGAAATCCAATAAACGGAGTTTAATCTTAAAAGATAATAAAAATCTTATCGAACGGGAATACTCCTTAGATAAAAAAAGTGCCGAAATATAAAAACACCATCTGTTCCTAAACCTATTTTGAGATCTTTGAACTTTAAAATTAGTAACACTAATAATATCACGTGCTGTTAGTTTTCAACCTTTTTATTAAAATACTAAGACTTTTTGTGATATCAATCTTAAAACTGGGAATTTTGGACATAAATCCAGAAAGTTTCCAGCTCACCTGAGGTTCAATTCAATTAATTTCCCGCATTATGGAACCACATTCTTTCCGCAAAATGTATTTAAATTCAAAGAGGCCTTTAAAAGCTTAGTGCTGAATATTAAATAGGTTAGAATCCGGCTTGAAAAATTCGCCGGCGATTTTTTTGAAAATCTGATTCTAAATCAATATTTCCAGAAAGTTCATTAAACATTTGCTCTGGCACATGTGTCTCTCGGGTACGATTTTTTTCTAATTTGTCAAATTTATGATGTGGCTGAGACCCGGAGACACACTGTCGACATCCAGCTTATAAATAAACCTTTTAAACCCAATGTGATGGCGACTGACTACCTCTAAAATTTTCACACGTTTTTTTTATTCGACTCCACCTGATGATGATTTCATATCAATTAACCAGAGCCAACAGTAAATCCAATGTCTGAGAGGCTTTATTGTCTTTGGTGATCGTTTACAGTAAGTTTATAAAGTATTCGCTCGCCCTTTTGACGTTTTCAATGAAATTGCTCTGATAATTCAATAAATGGCAAATTCACAGCATGACTTTTATTATGATATTTTAATAGGATTAATATTGAAAAAAAAAACTAAATAAATTTACCGAATCATAACTTTATTGCCTTCCTGAAAAATTGTACTGATCAGCTGGGTCTTTTGTTATTTATATTACAACTAAAAATTTATTTTTTATTTTAATTTTTTTTAAATTTCACAAGATTTGAATTTTTTAAATATGATTAAAAAATATATAATTTATTTGATTTCCTTTAATTAAAAAGTTAAGTTCCTAATATTTCTTCTGACAAAGATTATTAAAATTAATTAAATTAAAATAAATATGTATTATATTATAGTAAGATAACATTGATGACTAAAATTTCTGCTTCCAAAGTTGTTTTTTCAACAGAAGTGCTTTAAAGAATTCTTTAAAGTACTAGTTATATTTTTAAAATAAAAGATTGACATTTGTGAAAAAAATTCATCGAATTGATGAAAGTTATTTTTATATTGATGTTTGTACTGCAACATCGAAATGGTAACGGTATTACCACATGATTTGACGGTTTATATATTGATAAACTTTAAATAAATTGTACCAAAACAAGTACTTGTGCGAATGAGAAACTATTTAAACACATTATGGAGTAGATAATATTTCTAGTGTGCAAAAAAGAAGAATAAAACGAATTCCCACTTACATCAGTTAATTTTAGAAATGAAACATGAAAATAAATTTTATAATAAAATTTTTATATTTTTGAGGAAACAGAAACAATTAAATTGTGTGAAAAGCATTCAATTTTGTTTGAAACACGGTCGACGAGCATTATCTAATAAATCGACATTCGTTTAATAAAAGCCCACTAATCTTGTGATCTTAAAACCCCGTAGCTTATTAACAATTTCGATCTAATTGTGAAAATATAATATAATCAATTGGTAATCAATAATGTAATACAGTCGACAACGAAAATTCGATTCTTTCAGAGTTCTTAAAATACTTCGAATTATCAAGTGGTTCTATTGCAGCTGATAAGACTGCTCAGTAACTTTTTAAAGACAAAAGGCTACTGAACAACAACAAACTTGCAACTTTAAAATAAACCAATACTAAAAGTGCCATGAAATTTCCACAATAGTAATTAATTTGCAAATTAATCACAAATGAACTGAAAATATCATAAAAATATTGATTTATTAATCATTAGTTAAAAATTTAAATAGTTTTTTTTTTAATTAACTTTTATTATAAATAGCAAAAAAAATACAAAAGCTTTATAAACTAAGCACGGAAATCCCATCATTTTATAGACTCACTGTACAAACAAATCGTGTGGGGTTTGGTCAGCTTAATGCCAAATTAATTGAACTGGTCTCTAAAAAAGAAATTAAATTTAGGAAATTCCAGTCATTTATCAGTGTATCCAAATTCTTTAAAATTGGCTTTGTGAAAATAATCTTGATGTTTTTATTTGTAACGAGATTAATTTATACAAAGCACAATAATCTTCCTGAACGGGCTTTTACGGTTTTCGTCTTCAAGGCTACTCTTACAATACACAACTCTTTCGTTTTCCAATTTTAATCTGATTTTTCTGATACATCTAGTTAAAAAACAATGATGAATTCGTTTATGAAGGTTGTTAAAAGCTTCCTATATGTTTTTATAGGAGAATTTGTTTTTATTTTGCTATTAAAATTAGTTTAGCCAAAAATTTGTTTATTTTGACATCCAAGATTTTACAATAAAAACTGGACTATTTGAATAAAAAGTATTGAGGAAATAAAAAATACTGGAATTACCAAAATATTAATTGATATATTTGTGACTAATTTTAGTTATTGATTGAGCTGATTTAGAAAAATTCTTCTACAATATTTTTTTAAACCTTTTTTAAAGAACCAAAAAATACCTTATTATCAACATGATACATATTTTTTCCTTACTAAAATTAATCTTAAGAATACATTTAAAATATCTTGTTAACTGTCCTTTAGATTAAAAATTAATGTTAAAGTAGTGTTTATTAATTGTAAAATGACACTATTTATATAATTTAGTATTAAGTACAAAATGTAAATATCAATTTAGTCTAATAAAGTTATTTTATATATATTATCAACATAATTGTTTCCGTAAAGATTGAGCTGCCTCATAGTCGAGGAGTAACGCACTCGATTGCATAGTTTCCAACCCTGGGCGGGTAGGACTGACTGGATCGTTTTCAACCGGTATAGCTTTAATTGTCTCGAAATACACTGAAAACAAATAATTATGAAAATTCAAAAACCCGTTGATTGAGGTTGAGACTCCCCATGCTCCTTACAGGGCCCTGTTTCCGTAGGCTCCTCAGGTCTGATCCCCTTTAGATTATTATCGATATGGAACGGGTTTTCAGTAATAGGAATATATCCTGAGAAATAATGATATTTTTTATATGATGTGAAATAGGAATTCTTTCTCTTCTTAGAAGGAAAGAAACAGTTTTACCGCGTATGTTGTTGTACACTAAAACCACGTTCACATTAGAACGGGGCGTTCCCGTATCAGAGGTTGTAAAGGAAGAAGATATGGAGAAGGAGGAAACATTTTACCTGGATGTGGAAATTTCCTGCCGACGCCGTTTCTTCTTCTTTTCTCTTCTTGGCGCAAAGAAATATCATTGTTAGATCACCTTTTTTTCGGGCGTTCGTTCCTTTTTTACGACTTCAGGAACAAAATATTTTGATTTTTTGCCCCAATAAAGTTAGAACAAGGTGTGGTTTAGGAATTCTTTTTTTTATTTAATTACGGCTTTACTATTAAATCCATTAAAATTTTTATAACTTGAAACGAAAGGAAAAATGTTGCCAAACGCAGTGTAATTTTTTAATTGAATTAAATCATATCGGAAATAGTGTTTTTTGGCGATTAAAAATTGGTTCCAACTTTACAACTTCTATTACAGGAACGCCCCGTTCTAATGTGAACACGCTATTAGATATCACAGCTTGGGAACATATGGAAACGACTTCCTGAGTGGAACTACATTTACGTCCTTTTTCCCATGTGTGTAGGATATGTTTCTGTCTCTACACTTAGTTTTATTTGACCAATTTTTGCAGATGCACCTGTGTTCCTTTAGATATATAAAAAAAAATATCACAATTTTCGATTAATTTTAGTTCCGATCTAATAGTACATTTGAAATTCCTCTTACACTTGAGTGGGATTTTTATAAGAATAATTTGATTTACTTCATTGGTATTCTTGCTAATAAGTTAGTGTAAATCATATGGACTAAAATCAAAACCGATTAGACTGAAGTGATAGACTGTCGAGTAACAAGACAATTATAGCAAGCATCTCAATTTTTTGGAAATTATGTTTTTAGTAACATCCGGATCATGTATCTTATCAGATTTTATAAAGCTGTGTACCCGGAGATCTTGAAGGCGAATGGGTCCAAACATTGACCTAACTCTATAAGCTGTGCTTGCACAGCCACCCACTCATCAAATTAAAATACTTCGTTGATTTAAAATTCAGGCTTTTCAAAATGTGATGAAATATTCTTCAATATTAATTAAAAGGAATTTGCTGTGTCAGTGTTCTGTCTCAATGGATAGTTCTTCGAGAATGATCTCTTACTAAAAAAATAATAACAAGAAATCAAATCACAAAAAATTATTCAAACGGTGTTCATGTCATTTGGTTATGGAAACTTCCATTCAAAATAAAATCAAACTCATAATTTGTAAGTTCCGTAACTCAATAAAAAAACAATAAATAACATGAAATGTGTTACCAGACGCGTTAAATTATCTGAATATGTTAATTAAATTAAAAATATATTTGACGAAATAATCTTTGAAACCAAAACAAAACTCCGATTAGTCATATCATAATCGATGAGAACAGTTGCCCTTTGATGCCTGAATTAATGGAAAAATAACGGAAAGACAAAGTATGATCGCTAAAATCCAAAGTAAATTGATAAGACGATAACAATTGCATTGATTAGTTGTGCACACGTTCAGTCTCTCTAATCAGATATTAATTTAATCGTAGCAATTGTCGTTTTCGAGACAAAAACAAATGCACTAAATTTGTTATCGCGATCACTCAGTTAATGGGTGAAATTGGTTTGAATCGGAATTATTTAACATTCAAGATTATATTTTATAATACTCGTAATAACGGGATTCCGAGTTCACTTTCCGAGACAGTATTTGACTGATCGTGAACTAGAGCATCAATGATCAATTTACATATGTCTGGAATGTTGGACTTTGACATAAATAAAACCGTCTAGTCACCGCTGCGACATAATCGATACGATCTTGTGTTGTGTCTAGGCCCTCTATGTTGATCGTGGACTTTGATTCCCCATAATTGATTCGAAGATCTCCATAAATTTACATCGTGAAACAATTAACTTACCTTTATTGCCAAAATAAAGAAGCAAGAAAAAATGCGGATAGGAAAATTGTAAATCGAATGATGACTTTATATTTTCTACTTTTAGTTCTCGGTAATCGATCGCGATCGCGACCAGGAAATCAATTCTTAATTACCTTTCTGGTTGTTTACGTCTCTTTGGGGATTTCACAGGTCAGAATAATTAATTTCTGATAACTAAAAATAGGGGTTTTCATATCTATTTTAAAATTTCGAGATAATTATAATACCGTATGAATTTTTTGCTGTTGATCACTTTTGGAGGTCATTCAACAATCGATCTATTTAATGGCAGAAAAGCACAAAAGTCCGTTTCATCGAACTTTGCGAATTCTCTTTTCGTTGGTTTAGTATATCATTATAGTTATTATATTGATTTTTCTTCTTGTGGTTTCCCTTTACGGAATGGTCACAAAGAATGGACTTTGATCAAATGTGGACATTTAGCAAGTCATTTGCAAAATTTATTGATTTCTTCTCTAAATATTGCTTTGTCATTTGAAAAAGAAAGGTCTTTTCACAATTTTGCACAATGAATAGATTCTTAATTTCTCCATCAATAACAGGTGACAATTCGCAGATCAAAGACATCAAAGAAGTAAGTTGTGGTTAATTTGGAAGAAGACATGAATATTCGGTTTTCCTTTGAAGAATATTTATCTGTGTTTCTTGGTTATTGGTGAACCCGGGTGGAGAACCCGGTCACAGATTATTGCCCCTATTCATCTCTAAATATTCGAATTAGGTAATTATTATGATGCAGGATAACGTATCTTCACAGATATTGTGGACAGCCAAACGCCCTAACCCTCCCTGCCTACCACAATTTCTGTCCCTAACCTAATTGTTGCTAACGAAACGATATACCGATTCAATATAATGATTCTTTTAAGTAATCTTAAAGACCATAATTATTTTCAGAAAATTTAATCCACTATAGTTGTATGTTGCTGTAGCAGTCACGTATGTTTCTCCCCCATCTCCAACCCTAAGAAACGAGTCGCCTCAACCGGCTTCGTCCATAACCCCTTAGATGTTAGATGGGCATGTATCGGGGAGTGATTCATCCAGTCGTGACAAGCGAAGCTGAGCCAAGGTTACTCTTGTTGTGCGGAGAAGGGTACTTTCCTCCATTTTGCAAAAATGATGAAACTTTTAGAGCAATTCCATTTTAAGGTGGTGTATTTAATTTTAGTAATTTATTTATTTTAAACGAAAATTCATTTTCGAAAAAAATCTCGTTATTCTAAATAGCCATTACTTTTGCAATTACCTATAACTTACAGTTGGAGCTTCTTATTCGCGCTTCCCGTATTTGGGATTTTCTTATTCATAAAAACATATTGTTTAATATGGATTGTGATCATGTTCTTAATGTTACAGAATGCGAAATTTGACATGACAAACTGCATTGTAAGCAAAAAACAGAAACCATTTAATTAACATCATATTATACGACTATTTATTCAATATGGCAGAATATAATTTACTATCTAACATTTAATTTTTATATTCATGTAGAAAATGACATAGGATTGTGATAACTAGTTTTATAAAATATTTAAGTTTTATTTAAGAATTCACGTTTTGTGCACTTCGTCGTCCGACAGAATCTAACCTCTCGCCACCTCGCTTCGTTTAGGCTACACTTGAATCATAGTCTCAATCCTACATACATGTATTTGATTTTTTGCATACCCTGGAATGAATCCTCTATACACGTAATACTAAATCAAATACCAATCCTTATAACGTCGAATGATGAAAGTACATGTTAAATATTAAGACTAATTAGATTTTTGTGAAAATTAATTTTTTAAAGAATATCACTAACTTAATATTTAAAAACTCGTATCTTACGACTGTGTTTACCAATACCAATGTTCAGGTACAGTGGGCGAAACCTGAAATCATAATCTGACGCGCTACTTAGGTTTGGGGTGTTTGTTCTGCAGTATGTCCATAATTTTAATTTGGGGTTAATAGAAATAGAGTACAAAATTGTTTAAAAAATCCTTTATTAAATAAAAATCACAAATATTAAAGTAGGAATATAATTTTTGGACTGTTCTACAGCTTTGCTTTAATTATTGGCTCCTCCAGATTCCAGACTTTTTGGATTTGCTTCTTTCGTACCAACTGATTGAGGGCATTAATTTCTGGAAAAAATTATATATTTCATTATTTTCATCAAAACAAATAAAAAAGGTTTTTATACTTTTAGAAGAATCGTATTCTTTAAGAATTTTGTGAATGTGGGCAGTTGGAATAGCAAAGTTAAGCGTTGGGAATTCTTCTCCATTTCCAATAATGTTTGAGACTATTATTCCTACCACTTCCTTGTTTGAATCAAAGATAGGAGCTCCACTTTGGCCTGCATGGACTAGAAGATTCGTTATCAGCATTTCGGGCTTGGTGTTGATTATTTGACCCTCAAAAATTGATGAATTCAAGAAGCCTTTTTCGATCAACTTCTTACTAAAAAGTGAGGGATAGCCAACGGAAACTACTTTCGTACCTGAAATGAATTAAAAAAACATTTTTAAATAACTTTTAAAAAAATACTATTACTAAATAAATTTACGGGGAAAGTTTTACAAATTTATAGTTTATACAACTAGGACAAAAAGATAATTAAACATTCAGGGTTTGTTTTTAAAGATGACTTGTGTGTTTAGCAATGCTTATCAAACGTGTTTTAAACAAGATTTTATGCAATTTTATATAAATTTAGACAAAAGTCCAAAAATTATTTTAAATTCAAACTTAGATCTGTACTTCAATTTTCGGATCACAGTCTTTCTTGTACATAGTAAAAATGGCCAGTGTTCATTCGCAAAATTAGATATTTTACAAATAGATCCGACATGTGTATTTCATTAAACTATCCGTTTACAGTTAAGCTATTTACATCGAAACTGTCTTCTATATAAATTTGAATCAATTTAATGAAAATCTTATACGGACTCACACTTTAATTACAAAGAAAAAGTATTTTTGCTATAAAATTGTCTTGGACAGATGAAATATTAGTACCGTAATATTTATTTTATGTAACTAAAATACATAGTTGTTTTTACAACTTTTGACAAAATAATGAATTATTAAACGCTAGGGTGATTTAAAGTCACGAGCGTAGCGAGTGTCTTAAAGAGGCCCCGAGTGTTCAATAATACTTTTGGCCGTGTTTTAAACAACATTTAATAAACTTGGGCTATAAAAACGAAGTACCAATTTTACTTAAGTGCATATTATAGTTGGGCAAAATCATGAAGACCACACAGCAAAGTTTGCCTGAAATTATATTTTTACTCGGCACAAATAATATTACACAAATCAATGGTTTTAAATTAAAATTTAATGATAACCACCACTCTTGATTGAGGACACATCTTCATCATTATGTTTCAATCATATTTTGTTGTAAACAAAGATATACAAATTGTCAATTTTGAAAACGAAAAAAGTTGGTTAATAAAATTGATTTTAATTTGAACTATGAAATTTCAAATCATAAACACATTTAAAAATAATGGCCGAAAAGAAGGAAAGAACGTAATGGGTTTTGATCATTTGTATGAAATTTGGCCTTATTTCATCTTCATGGTTTAGCACAAAAATAACAATGAATTTTATGAATTAAATTTGTTAAATTGTTTGTTATAAACTATTGGATAAAATATTGTATACTGAATATTTAATAATATGAATAAAAAAACAATTGTTGAATAGTAAAATTGATTCTTTGTATTAAATAGCAAAATTAACTTAACTGAAAATCTGCAAATTTGTTCATTTTGTAAAAAAATCTAAAGAATGATCTTAAACATTCTTAATTATTTCTTTCTAAGAATTTGAATTAATTTCAATTGATTTTATTTTATGAATTTTTTTAGTAATGTATTAACAAACAAAAAAAACAACTGTATTAATATTTGCCATTTATAAATAAACAAATTTAAATTATGAAATAATTACCTATTTTTGGAACTGTATCGGAAATTTTGCAAAAGTTGGTTATAGGAATGTTGGACGGCGCTTTCAAAACGGCTAAATCGAAAGCTTGGTTTGGAACGGGATTTTTATAGATGAATTCGGGTTCATAGCTTTGTCCTCTCCATCGAATGGTGATCTTTTCTGGATCCTCAATGACATGAGCACAGGTTATGATGTACTTTGATTTCCCAATTGCCACGAGACAACCAGATCCCACGGAATTTGTTCCACTTTCAATGAAAACGACAAAATCCCGAAGAAGTTTATGAATCTCTACAAATTCCTGGGAAATATCCTTCAAACGATAATACTCCACCAAGACAGAGCCTAAAGAGACCAACAACGGAGTGGCAATAGTAGCTCCAAACTTGGAAAAATGAGTTCCCAAAACGACTCCAAAAATGTACTTTGAAAGAGTCCTGACCATGCTTCCTTCTGAGCCTCCGGGCAACGGCTTATCCAATAGAAAAAGCGTCTTATTGATGACATTAGATCCATTGGCATAATAAGTAGTCCCTTGAAGGAACCTTTGGCCAAAAGGAGAAGCCACAATTTTCAATTTATTAAGCTTTGTATCTGGAAAATATTTCCTTAGATCGATTTTAAATTTACTTATAAAGTTTTGCGTTGATTTTTGGGTGGATTTGAAGACTAGAAACGATTCCATTATGTGGTTATTGAATGGTAGTTGAGGATAAGCCACCCTCAGCCCTTCAGAAAGACAAACCTTAAGGGCATCTTCAACCATTTTCGATTTGAAAATCTCCACAAAAATTAGCTCCGTTTTCCCATCTTTGGTAACTAAATTGACTTTCAGGTCTTTGATTGGCGCTAAATCAGGTTGTAATAAATCCGGTGTATCGAGGAATAGTTGCAGAAATTCCGGATATTGGCGATAAAGTTCCAAAAGAGCAGTCGCTGATAAGATAACATCGTTTTTCCACGTTATCCCGGCCTCTATTTGCTGATTGTACTGCTTGTATATCACTTCTATTTTCACTGCCTCAATGGCTCTGAACTTCTTAAAGAAGGAACCCATTTTTAGTCTAGTTTCCTTAAAATTTAATTTTAAAACTTTTCAAACCGGAACAAAACAAATAAAATAGGCGGAATGTACAATACCATTTGACCATTAAACTGTCAACCTGATTTATCTGACATTTCAAAACGTCATAACAAATCAACGTGTGTGTAGAAACCGGTAACTTTATTTTTATCAATTAATTCTATACAAACGTGTAAAAATGGGGAAAAAGGACAAAAACAAGAAAAAGGGTAAAGGAGCAGAGAAGACGAACCAGAAAACGGAAAAGAAATTCGCTTTAAAGCAGAAAAAACTTTTATCCAAAATTGGAGAGGTTAGTTTTGGATAATTTCCTTATCAACACTTTTATTCACTTTTCTCTCTTATTTAGGTCGATATCTTGGAAATTGTTGATAAATTAGAGAAAGAAGAGGCTAGCAGGAAGACTGCTATTGAAGTAAAGTGCGATGCCCCATCACCAAGGTCGAATTTCACTCTGGTTTCTCATCCGGACAAAGATGAATTGATTTTGTTTGGTGGAGAGTATTTCGACGGTCAGAAAACAGTTCTTTACAACGATTTGTTCTTCTACAATATCTCTAAAGGGGAATGGCGGCAATTAAAGTCAGCTGGTGGCTGTCCAACGCCGAGAAGTGGGCACCAAATGGTCACAACTTCAACAGATGGAGGTCAATTGTGGCTCTTTGGAGGCGAATACGCCAGTCCCAGTCAGCTCCAATTTATCCATTTCAAAGATCTGTGGGTGTTTCGATTAAACCAGAAAAAGTGGGAAAAGATTCAAACCGGAAATGAAGGTCCTTCAGCCAGAAGTGGGCACAGAATGTTAATTCACAAAAAGAAAATCTTCCTCTTCGGTGGTTTTCATGATACAGGCCATTCTTATCGGTATTTCAACGATGTATTTACCTTTTCCCTTGAGGACTATATCTGGCAAGAGATTAAAGTTGGAGGAGTGAATCCTCCACCTCCCAGATCAGGTTGCTGCTTCGCCGCGTGTCCAGATGGAAAACTCGTTGTCTGGGGAGGTTACAGTAAATCTCCAGTGAAAAAAGAGCTCGATAAAGGAACTACTCATTGGGATTCTTATACTCTGGTGCAAGACAGTAAGTTGAACGTAGATTGTTTAGTTTTTTAAATGATTTGAATGCGTTATTTTATGTTCATTAAGTTTAATGATTAATTTTAAAATTTCGACAAACAATTAAACAATATCAAGAATATTTTTAAATGGAGAAGAAATTACCCGAGTCTCCATTTCATGTTTGATATCAACCTATTTATTTAAAGAGTTATATTTCTCTTCTAAAATTTTTCACATTATCAACTATAAATTTACTAAATTAAGTTTTTGATTAATTTTTTTCTAAAAATTCTCTGTATTTCCACAATCGAATATTAATTTGTAACCTATCAATTCTGCACCAATTTTAGAACCTATTTAAATGCAATGAATGGTTCTTATAATTTTTTTTAAAATGATTTTGGATTTTGATTTATATGGTTTTTATTTTCTTTACTTTACTGTACACATTCCATTTACTTTGTCGTTTTTATTGCCATTGAATATTATTAAAATAATGGCTCTCATGCCCCCAGTGGTTTATTAATAAAAGACCAAAACAATCTCTCTTAGATTTCCAAACCCTAAACATGGACAAAAAAATAAAAATAAGCGCATATTCAGTATCACATCACAAATCAAATGGTATTAATATTAATTGGCTTCAGGACTGCCCGTATTTTTTGTCAATTGTTGTGTTTGGTGATATGGAAGGATAATGACATGGTTCAGTGAGAATATTATAAAAAAATTATTTTCGGCTTTTAAGTTTCAGTTTAAGTCTCGTAATAATTATTTACAAGTACTATTATTACGTTATTATTGTAACGTTATATTTCAATAATATTAAATAAAAACAGTAAATAAATAAATATAATTTTTTAACAAAACTGATAAAAAAATTCCTTTATAAATTTCAATTTTCGATCGCCGTGGTTACATATTGTGACCGAAATCTTATGATACATTATTTTTAGACTTTTTCCTTTTGAAGATGAGCATAAAATTCAACTATTTGTTAGCATTTCATATATTGCATTGACAAATTACATGAATGGAATTTTAAATAGAATTGTTCCTTTAATTTCTAGGACTCTTTAATAAATCATTACATTGTTTGCCTCTATTTTATTTATAGAAAACGATCCAAAAGCATGGAAGTGGGTGTCTGTAAAAATCGGTGGTGTTCGTCCCCCTCCTCGAAGCGGAATGACAGCGATATCCGCTCCAAATGGGAAGCTGTACGTGTTCGGGGGCGTGATGGACGTGGAAGAGGACGACGAAACGTTAAAGGGTCAATACAGCAACGAATTACTCACTCTAGACACGAGTGCTTTGGTTTGGCGTCGTGTTGAATTGGCTGGAAAGAAGAAAAAGGCAAAGGACGTGGAAATGGTTGAGGAAAAAGAAGAGGCTTCCTCTTCGGTTCAAACGTTTTCTGATGGAGTTTTTACGGTTACTGTTGCTGGTAATAAATCGAATGATTCATTTAAAACAAGTAAAAAGGATGAAGCTTCGATAAATGAACCGTCGCCCAGGAGCCACGTTGGATTGGCGATTTGCAAGGGGAATCTCTACCTTTATGGAGGACTGTTTGAAGAAGATGAAAGGCAGTACACGTTGACGGATTTCTACTCTTTGGACATTCACAAAAATGATCAGTGGAAGACTCTGATCAAATGCAACCTCAAGGACCAGGAATGGCTGGAATCTGAGTCAGATGACAGTGAAAATGATGATTCGGATGAATCAGACGAAGAAAGTGACGACGATTCCGATGATGATTCCGAAATGGATACAGATTAAATTAAGATGAAATAAAGTTATTTTCTTAAATTATCTAAGTGTGTTTTATTGGGAATTATAATTGATTGCAATAAATAAACAATTACTTAATAACGAGTGACTTATACTATCATCAATAAACCTATTTTAGAAAGTGGTTAGAACTATACTTTCCTAGTGTGCGGTATTTAATGATGGGTATAAAAAAATCCAATCCTCCAAAGGCTCCTCAGATTATTTAAAGAAATTTTGATAGGAATTAGTTACGGTCAGAATGGGTGTTAGGCAGGGAAAGCTAGGGTAGAGTAGAGACGTATGGCTGTTCACCATACACCTAATGGCACGTTTACGTACACCTAGACAATTATCTTATTCATTTATTTTATATACTATATGAATAAGAGCTGTAACCCCCGAGCGGGTTCTTCGCCCACTTCAAATAACTCGTTTTATTTTCTTATCAGCTTACGTGCTCAAGTCACAATAGACTTGCAGATACTCGATAACATTTTTAAAAAGATTTTTCATATTATATTAAAAAAGGAAAACCTTTTTTAATTTTGATATTTCGTTATTCACTTGCAATAAATCTCATGCTCACATTATAATCTTGTTACTGTTCATAGAAATATATTGGACAAAATTTTATTTTAAAATTGGTATTTTATCTAAAAGATTTAGTTTAAACGAATGGAAGTAATCAAATTTGGTAAGGGATCAGTGTTAAATTCAATTGAAAGAAATTTCAATTTTTTGCGGTATCGAAGACGTGCTCTAAGCTATATCTGTTAGGACCTAATTATCATGTTGGATCCTCTCCATGCAACTGTTTGTTAAGGCACTGCTAACAACTATACAACTAATATGAACTAAAATTACATATGATAGGACAAATTCACAAGTATGAATCTAAATAGGAATCGGAAACTGACTGAACTGAACATAGGAAAAAAGAAAGAGCAAAGCGTCTCAGATATTTAGGAAGTTATTTATTAAATATATACACAAGGAACATTATTTTGTTGTTATTCTTTGGAGAAAATTTGTTTGACTTGCAGGAAGCAGCTCCTAATCGCCGCAATACTGGTCAGAACCAAAGTGACGATGGTTAAATACTGCAAAGTGATCTTCATTTGGGTTGGAACCAAGTTGGTGACCCATCGGAAGTTGTATCCGTAGTAAATGCTGACCATTCCCAAGACGAAGGCGGTGAGTGAGATGATATTGTGGAAGAAACGCTGGTAGACGGGCTTCACTAGTTTGCTCATCTCTTTGGCATACAAATTGGAAAGTCCATTGACGACGGCAATCAGCATGAAGATCATTGAAGCGAATCCAATCGTTTCATGAAGGTTGTTCAAATGCCTGGTTCTATTTTTGTACTCCAGATAAATTCCAACCACATTCAAAACTGAGCCCACAAATTGCATGACCCAGTGCAAAACGTACTTTGTTTTCCTGGTTACCAAGTACGTCCAGACGTTTCCAGGCGCCAAAGCCAAGATACCTTCAGCCATTAAAAGTTGATACTGAAAATGTACGAATAATAGATTAAAATCAGTGATGTTATCTTGATAATTACGCGGATAATTGGATTTTCCAATGAAATTATTGGTTTAATGAATTGTATAGTTATTATTCAATGATTTATATTTTTAGAAAAGCAGTTCCGGTAAATTTTGTGAAAAAAATATTGAATATTACAATAAAATATTCTTTCATTTTTTCCATGGGAATTTAAATTACCATGGCTTTTTGTGTATTATGACCATTTACTATATATTAATCTTTCAGGAACCGTTTAAATCAAATTTTATAGCTGTAAAATGTTTTTAAATTAATATGTTCATAGTTTTTAATTTTTTTATACTAGAAACACATTAAAATTCTTTTTAAAATCAATATAAAAAATAACAAAATATTTAGAGGTTTATGAATTTCTTAAAAAATAACATTACATTTCATTCAGTCTTAAAAATTTATTTATTTAATTTTATTGAAAAATGTTTGCTTCCTCTAGAAGGTGCCCCATAATTTCATCCAGTTTAATTATAAATTATTCAATACCTGAAGCCAATTACAAATCGTATAAATACGAAATTAGTACTTTGTAGTAATAATCATTTTTTAAAAGGTTAAGTTTTAGATTATAGTAGCTTGAAAGCAAAATAAGTTTATTCTGTGTTCTTGTCTCCAAATTTGAGAAGGCATTTAATTTTTTCCGCATCAATGTCCTAAACTAAAGTTTTTCTTAAATGTTAGTTCTGGTTTCTAAATGTGGTTTAAATGATTAGTGCTCTAAAGTAAATATTAATGAGATGGTGCGTTGTGCTCTATGTTCATATAAAATCGAAGAATTGAGATGGAAACAAGACTAATTAACAATAATAATTTTCAGCGGCTTTGGAAATTAATTGTATGTGTTTAAACGGTGTTGTCTTCTTATTCTTTACTCTATATTTCGTAAATGAATAAGCGAATTGTATAAAAAAAATCCTAAAATGCTAGTTGGAAAAACCAATCATCAATACTCGTATATTTTCAAAAACTCATTTCATTCGTTTTCTAGAACTTTACTCGTGTTTAAGTATGGTTCATTTTTCTCACACTGGTTTCTTAAATACCTATTCTAGACTAAGGTTTTTTGATAGTTTGTAGAATCGTTCATTAAGATTTTCCTACTACAGGTTTGATTTTGATATTTAATAAAGGATATTTTTAAAAGAATTCAATGAATTTCAAAGATTTATGTCTTGGTGAAAGCGAAGTTATGATGCCTATAATAAAATAAACTTTTGAATCAAAAATTGAAGTGGTTAAAATTTCTTACAGTAACGTAAAAAATTGAAAATCTCCAAATTAAAGAAAGATTCATTGTGATTGTAATCACCTGTCGAAATCTTGTGATTTTAACTTTTCGTCTTTTTGATTACTTGAAAGTTAAAATTCATGTTAACGCAGCTGATTTTACACCCTTGTAGCATAAATCACTATTTATTATAAAAGCAAATAAAAATCTGTTTACCTATTATTATCTCTAAGACATCGTATATATGAAAACCTGTCACCGAGAACGCTAAAAGTTTCCTTAAAGCACTAGTGTCACTATTAGTTTAAATTGTGTAACGAAATCTCCCGTGGTCGCATTTAATGGAACTACTAAACATATCTTGTTTTAGATTATATATTTTGTGATATAGGTACTTCATATCACAAAATCTACAACAAATCCTTTTAAAAATTCAGTGCAGTTTTTATTTGGTTTTTATGTAGTTTCTCTCTTACCCCAATAGTGCAGAGAAGGACGTGCCATGTTCTGTTGTTCTGGGTGGTCTGGGAGCAGATGTAAGTCATGTAGATGGTGATAAATCCGATAAAAACATGGTTGATTGTGTTGAAGGCATTTTCCAAAATGTCAAAGAACTTTGCACCGCCCATTTTCTTCACTTGATTAGTTCACCTCCTAACTGAACCAAATTAAACCAAAAAATAAACCCAAAACTTCATTTTCAAACAGTTATATCGAATTGGATGCAGATTATCTGCCATTAATCGGTAAATTAGAATCACGTAATTGTTATCGATCTTGTCCAAAGTGGCTATCACATTCTGTAGCGGGCATTGATATCAAAAGACGTTGGAAATTTAAAGAGAAATTTTAAGTACAGATTCGACCTTGCTGATATTAAATTTTATATAATATCTGTATTTTTCAGGGAATGTAATAATCTTAAAATTAGCCAGTTGTGATTCTGATAAGTATGGTTTGATAGGTTAACCAAATTTGAGGGCTTCTTAGTAGAGTTCGGTTTATTTATGAAATATCTATATCAATCAATAGATTATTTGCCAAATAACCGTTAGTGAAGATAGAAGGGACGTGGTTTAGATTTCTTTAAAGTATGGTTTTGCGGTTTTTCCTAATTTTGCGGATTGTTAGTTACTAACAGTTATACTGGGTGAAAATTTGATGTTTTCAAAGATATCACGGAAAATGAGAATTTTTTAACGTAGAGCAAGGCTGCATAGCATAATCATGAAATATCACCTCCATAACTAAGGGAAAATATAAAGGATTAATGCTTTCACATTTTTACGGTCCTTCCAGGTCGGAAATGGTCCAAATTCTAGCGGATTTTAACGAAAATGGGATTGGAGGTAAATTTACAGAAGATAAAAATCCTGATTGTCTGCAAAATAGAATAACATCCGCATTGGTCAACTAGGCATTATAACAGGACCGGAGTTTAGTCATTATCCTCGTTTTGCCATCTAGGGTCAACAATTCTAACCGACAATAGCCTCCTAGTAGTCCGAACACGGTTTTTGAAAGGTATCAGAGTCTACTGTAGTAGGTGCAGATGTGGTCAAACTCATACGCCTCAATAAACTTCGATTGTAGGGACGAGGAGAAGGAAGAAGTAGGTCTATGATAGAACAATAAAATCGTTTATTTGATAAACGACATAAATATGATTTTATGTTAATTTGTGGAACGGTTTCAAATTTCTGTAAAGAAATATTTATTAACACCATAATTTTCAAACCCCTAAAAAGAGTCATCAAACTATTCACCACCATTTGAATTATGACATTTTAGAGTCCTGGTTCGTTTTGAAATGTTTTCTATGTTTTAACATACGTTGTTTCTGAAAACAATTTTAACGTTAATACCGTAATTAAGAAACCAAAATAGTGTAAAAGATATAACAGAAACTTCAGTTCTTATATTTTTGCTTTAAAAATATTATAATTTGACAAAAATATTAAACAAATACTATAAAAAAATTATAAAATATTTTCCTATTACAAATTGAACTAATTTCTTCTGCCGAATACGAATTAATGAAAAATAAAAAAAAACACAAATAAGAATTAATTACATTTTTGGAATCGACAATAAAAATTGAACCAAAATCAAGCAAAACAATAAATTTAAATAAAATGAATAAAAATAGGGTGACCATATTTCAGAAACAACTCCCCTTCTCTGTTTATAGGTAGACAATAATAATGGGTTGCCTCGTGGTCGACTTTGTGTTGTTTTTTTTATCACAATGTAAACAAACTGAAGTGTTACAAGGGCGCATGCCCCGGAACTGACATAGGGGTAGATAAAAGTCGGATGTGAAAATATTTGCTATTTTCACAAAGCCTCTCCAAGTGAATAGTTCAATTTTATGTGTTTAAAAAGTAAATTAATTATTAAATTGTTGTGTAACTAGTGAAAAGTTTAAATTACAAATAGAAAATTGTGTTTTTAATGAAAAGGGGTGAAATGGGACCATGAAAATTGTAAATTTTCACTTGAAAGATTTGCCATCAAAATGGCGTTGTAAAATGTGAAACTACCAATTAAAGAGCAAATTACGGATTAGACGGTACGTTTTATAGTGGACAGCAATAAAATTTCTCTTTTAATGTGGTTTAATAGGACATAAGTGGTTGTTTCTATGCAAATTAGATTGTTTTATGGAAATTTTTATTGTCTTTTGAGCCTTTAAAAATAGCAAAATTACGTAATCTTTTAAATATATCTCCGTTCACTATATAAAATGGAACTATTAGTGGTGCTTTTGTAGGTAGGAATTTGAGAAGGTAATGGAGAACAAATATTTTATTTGCAAAATTGTGTGTATATGGCCTACTGAGTTGATTGACGTTAATTTGGGAGGGGGTGGGGGTGGTTGCTGGTTTTGGGTCGCTCTTTGTCGGCCAGTTGCCGAATTTACATATGTATTCTGGCCCATTTGACCGTAATTGAATTTCGCACGCAAAATAATCCTTTAATTAATTAGATAAAGTCGTCCAACTTAATGACTATCATCAGTCTGAGGGCGTTCCTCACCGGAAGGATGCTTCTATATAGGGGATTGCTTTGAAAAATTATGGATAATAATGCGAAATCTGTTTCTGGGGAAGTAAATATCGGGTTTCACATTATGTTGAATAAAAAAATTAATTTACTTTACAAATATTTGTGGTTTTAGATGTCACTTATAGTATTAAGTTCTTTAATAGTTTTTTTGTTTGTGTAAAATGCGACCAAAGTCAGCTGTTTTTAGTAAGTAAAGTTTGCGAAAAATAGTTTCAAAGCGAAGGTGGGCTTTTTTCTTAGAGTCTGAATTTAAAAAAACGAACTTTATACCCAAAACAGGATTTAATTTGCAATCACCTTTAAAAATATTAAAAAGTGATTTTGAAAATGTTTGGTTTTCAAAGAAAATCCCAATCCATCGAACGGGAAAAGATAACAAATTGGCAAGTACTAGGTCTACCAATTAGTTTCCGCAATTTTTTTTAACCAATGCTTTATTGTGGAAAAATGTTTAGAAATTTAATATTCAAAGTATTTTCTATCGTTAGCCACTACTCATCTTTATCTTTCTGGCAATTCACTGATTCCCTTCCAGAAAATATCGGTTGATTTGGACCCAAGTCCTGAATTGGTCCAATTTCTGACTTCGCCGTGGCGGTTAGCCAAACCATGTTGCATTAATTGAAATAAGCGATAAACGGAATTCGCCTAGGGAGGAAAGGACTTTCCATTTGACCATTTAAAAGTATGCTTTGAAGAGTCCCTCAAAGAGTGGGCATAAAAAGGTGCTGAATTTTCAGGGCTTCGCAAATAGTCCCAATAGCACTCTTTCGAATGGTTTTGATTGCATTCAAACTACTGGAAAAGGTTTGCTGATTGACATCAAGTGATTTTGCAAGTTCTTTTTGCCTTTCTTGATCGACAAGTGCCTTACCTTCTACATTTTTAGTAGTCCGGAGCGCTCCTTGTTTTATACGGGTCAAAATCACCACTTTAAAATGTGAAAACCTCTCTTTGCATAGTCGCTCAGATAGAGTATGCTCATCATAAACTTCTGCCAAAATTTCATTATTTTGGGGCGTTTTTTTCTTGCATAACAGAATAAAGAAAAGTAACTTCTTGCAAAAACGGTTCGTTTTGACACGAACTTCGACATGTTCAAGTGTGATACAAAATTGTTTTATACCCTTCAACTACATAAATTATAGTGGCATTTCCAACTTTCCGTTAAGGTTTGGAAATCTGGATTAAATCAATAATAAAAAAAGCTTCAACATCTGTAATTTTGCGAAAACTAATTGATAGACCTATTAATTAACTGGCATTGAAAAATGGATACTCAAAGAACGTTAAACAGGTTATTTTCGTAGGGTGTGGAAAAAGCCTATTAAAACGTAGAATCACCCGTCATGGTGCTAATCACATCTTAACAAATAATGATTCGTAGACTTCCTATTTAATTGTCAAATGAATAAGGCGATAAATTTGATTATGTAAAATAGCTTGGTCAGTCCCAGACCGGTAATGGCTTCGTTATTAAGAGAATCGAAAAAAACAGTAAACTTAAGAATATATTTATCTTTTTTTTTTTATCAAACTGACTTTAGTAAGTAATCGCTAAAGATATTTTATATTTTTTATAAATTAATCAAATTTTTTATTAATATTGGAAGTGTTAGTCACTAGATAAGATTCAATTAAAAAGGAATATGTTAACCCTTTTATATTTATCAAATGATATTCAAAATATACATTTACGAAGATTGTATATTCAATATTTTTCTATAAAATCTTATTATCTTGCGTGTACCTTAAGGATATCATTTTCATTAAAAATTTCCATCAAAATTCATTGGTAATTGGACATTGTAAAGTATTGCAAACACAGTTAAATCGTGTACAACGAAACTGGCACCCATTTAAATTTGTTGGATTTCTTTCACGAAGGTCACTTATTAATAATGAAGAAAAAGAGTTCTTTAAAGCACTTGTGCTATAACAAAATTTAGTGTCACAATTTCAATTTCATTAAGCAAAAAGGCATTTTAACTGAAAGAAACACCCAATTCATGCCACAAGCATGAAAATGAATTTTTAATTTTCAATTTAATTTCAATTTTGTACCTTTTTATGATATTTGCTAAACACATCCTTAATAACCGTTTCAGGTGGAATTTGAAGACATCTCTGGCAAGATGGTGCGTGTTTTATCTGTGTATCACTTTGCCGATCAAACGGTGCACAAAATCGAGGACATTATCGACAGTTGTTTGATTGGCTCCAACAAATTGGCAGTTGCAACCCCGAACTTGGATGTAGAAATTTGGGACTTGAATTCCACACCCCTGAACACCTATCCAAATGCAAATTGCTACATTTTTCCAACCGTCGACGAAGTGGAACAGATTGTCTACTGCCCAAATGGCAATTATTTGGCCACGATTGAGTCGAAATTGGATAACAAGAATAGGGTCAGGAAGTACGTCAGAATTTACACGAATTGGGATTCGGTGCAGCAGAATGTCGGACAGATGATTAATTTTCGGGCCAGAATTGCGGGAAAAGTCACTCCATCTGATAAATACCTAAATTCAAATGACCTGGAGATGATTGAACTGCCTCTGAAAATGCTACCAAATAAGATTGCTTGCTGCCAGGTGAGTTAATTGAAATATTTATCAATATTTTTCTTATTTTCAAAAAATATTTTTTATATAGAAAACAGTTGCATATGAATACTTAAAATTTAATTTAACATATTGAGGCAATTGTTCATTTAAATTTTAAAGAAAGACATATTAATGTTACCAGAACTTTTCATAATTTAACCTCCTAAAGTTCATTCATACATATATAGAGTTTTAGATATTTATAGATTTCGAAATTGAAAATGGAAACAGTTTTTACCTTTTTTTTAAATTAGATACGAGTATCCGGGTATCCTCATAAAAATTATTGTTCGGCCGTCTATAAACTGAATATTAAATGAAAGTATTTCAAAGTAAAAATTCTATATTCCAATATTAAAGAAGTTATTTAAGTCTTTAATTTAATACAGCGCTTTGTTTTTTGAAATTTTCGTTTTAAAATTAATATTTAAGTATTTTCTTAAAAAGTACTTTTTTTCTTCCTAATAGGAATTTTGCCGAGATTTGATATTTTAAACTAAATAATAATATTTTTAAAGAAAAGCCTACTTATTATTTATAATGGTATGGTAATGGTATCAAAAGCATTGCTGAAAAATATTTCTAGGTAATTCCTAAAAATGCATTCGATAGTTGTTGAAAGAAAGGTAATGCTACAATAAATTTAAATAAAAACGATGAATTGACTTGATCCGTTTATAACCGGTTTAGGTGCTATTAATTCACTAATAATACACAGAAAACAAATAGTCAACGAAATGTCAATGTTTATAATTTTCATACAAATCTGTTAATCTTTTCTTCTTTTCGGTAATTATTTTCAAATGTGTTCGTGACTGGATATTTCATACTCCACTTCAAAATCAATCTTAGTAACCAACTTGCTTCATTCACAGAATCGACAATTTGTACAAATTTGTTTACAATAAAATCTCGTCTTAAAAGGTCATTTGATTTTCAAATTGAAATTTTGTACTTAAAATACTATTGAAACAGGATGCTGTAGATGTGCCCTCAATAAAATACTGACAGTTAACAGATTTTCGACTGAACCTTTTTTGAACTTGAGTCTAACCAAATTTTAATTTAAAACTATTAATTTGTGTAATTGGATTTGTGCCGTGTAAAAATATAATTTCAACCCATTTTTGACATTTCATCTTCATGGTTTAGGTTTAGCCCAATTTATTTTTTCTTAATTCCAATTTTATGAATTGATTTTTCGGTAACAAAATTGTACCCAATATATTTGTTTTATTTTAGGAAAAAATAAATTCTGAAATATTTTACATTTAATATTAAGTGATAGCTTTAGTGGAGGTTATGAAATGATTCTTTAATGAAATTGGAAATAATTAGTAAATAAAACTCCATGTCTTTATTTTCAGTCAACTGGCAACATTGCAATAAGCTGTGATAACCGTGTAATATTCTTTGAGTTCCGTTTGATCCGGAGCGAGAATGGAAGGCACGAATATATCGACTTTATGGAGATCCCTTTCCATGTGGAGCTGACCTTCCAACCGACCATGATTCAGTTCAGCGAGGGAGTTGTCTGCTGCTGTGATCGCCTTTTTCTGAACCTTTTTAAGATCCAAAAAGTCGGGGAGCAAAGTATCAGCGTCAGTGTGGACAGTTTTAGTTCCGAGATCTGTTCTAATCAGATAAATATGAAGGATACGATTGACTTTCGAGCGATTGCACATCAGAAGATGTTGAACAAGGAGATTTTTAGAGTTGAAATGGTCTCCGATTCAGAAGACTTTGGACATTGCGATATAAAGCCAGAAGTCGTTAACGAAATGCTGGTGGTCCTTCGAGGACACAATGACTCGGAATTGATGAACAAATACTCAATTAAATCGCTTCTTCAACTGAAATTAAGGACCAAAATTCGAAGTTTTTGTGATTCATTTACATGTTTGGCTTTGAAGCCGATTTTCCGGACTGGAGAGGAAGTGTCTTTGGAACCAGAAAACATATTCCAGTCTAAACATTCTAAAGGACTTATTTCAGTGGCTCTGGTCATTGCAACTCAACAGGATGCTTATTTGTATAACTTCCAAAATAACAATAACGATGAATGGAGGAATCAACCAGAACTCTTGGCTTCTTACTCTTTCACAAGTCCTGTAATCGACCTAGTCCTTGATGACACAGTTCTTCACGCTCTAACAGAGACTGGGGTTGAAACTTACACCCTTCGCATTGGCCAGAAGATATTCTACTCGTCTTGTGAATTTTTAACATCGGCAACAAATCAGGAGGAAATCATACGTCCAAATCTGGAGGATCCAATTTGTCTGGTCGGAATCCGTCCCTTTTTATCCGTGAAGCGGATTTTTTCATCTTCATCAAACGTAATCCTCCTGGCCAATGAATCAACAATTGATGACTCGTCCTGGACCATTTATAATTTAAAGAAACCAAAGATAGAATCCCTCTACAAAAATATCGAGGAATTTGCAATACGCTTTAAAGCGGATAATCCGAAAATGTTCCTCTCTTTAATGTTTGAAGCTCACATCATGGTCAGATTAATGGTGGAGACTGCTCGTGTCATCCCAGCTGATGAGATGAATAGACAGAATTTAAAGTCGGTTCCACTAATCACCTTTAATGGAACCGTGGAACCAGCTGTTGACAACATCTTTGTGGAGTCTTGCAGGACTTTGGCGGATTACTTTGTGATGTAAGTCAGATTACTTTTATTTTTGTTGTGGCAAAATCAAAAAGTTTTGTATTAAATTTGAAACGAAATCTTTTTAAACACATTAGATTGCGATTAAACGATAATAGATTCGTTTTTATTTTTAAATTTATAGATTTGTCTATTATTTTTATGACAAAATTCAAATAGTTTTGCATTCAATTTAAAAAGGAACGGTATTTTAATACGTAAGATTTTAATAGCATGAAATTCGGTTTGTTCGTGTTTTGAAAATTTAATAAATTAATGAAAATAATGGACACATTCTACAGTAAGAGTTATCGATAGAGTTTTTAAGGTATGGTTAACTTGGAAGAGACGCCTTACTTTTTGGAAGAAGGACTGTAAATAATAACTTGAAAGGTGTTATAAATTGGAATAATTTTAACTTTGAAGCCTAATTAATTGCTTTTATCATATCAATAGATTTTGGTTGGAGCTGAAATTGAATAAAATATTCCATAAAAACTATCAGTTGGAAATTTGATATCTTTTCCAACAAGTTTGGGAGAGATGTCCGTAAAATACTCTACAGACGTCTCTCACACATGAATTATAATTTCTTTCAGTTTATTTTGGAGCGGAATTCCGTTTTATGATTATTATAATCTGAAAAGTACTTTTTGCAAGACTCACTAGGCCTTTTTTGACCAGAACAACATTTAATCAAATCAGCTTCTTTTTTTCGCATTTATTTATTTTTGCGATTGACAAAATTAAGTTTATTCGATTCACTGGATAGTTACTAATTATATTTTCTAAATAAAAATATAAAGCTGAAACATTTGCAAATAAATAATACCATGGCATCTCTCTCAAACAGTTGGCATATCTTCCTCCCAAGTTTACCCTTAGCCAGTGGCGTAGCTAGAGATTTTACGGCTCGGCATAACTTGAAAATTTTTTAAAATCAAAGTGATTTTTTATCATTTTATGGAAATGCCAAGTAATGGGATAATAGCGACGACTTAGATGTATCATATTGAGGTGATTTTAATAAAAATTAAACCTCTAAAGTGCATTTTGTATTGAAATATTGAATTTGATGGTCTATAATGCTGCCCCCAAAATTATGTCGCCCGGTGCGGACCGCATCCGTTAGCTACGTCTGTGCCCTTTCAAGATACAAGTTTTAAAATTACTAGAAATTTATTGAATGTGGTTAATTCTTTATTTGAATAATAAGTACTTCATATATAAATATGGGAATATTTTCCTTTTTTCACTAGTAGCAAAAAGAAATTCATTACATACGATGTCAAAAATTTAACTTTTTACGAACCATGTTACTAAAATTAATGTTTGTTTAAACTGTTTCATTGATTGAAAAGAGATATTTTACACCCTTGTAGCACAATTGTATATTTCGATACAAGTGGTGAAATAGAAAACGCTATTTTGTGTAATTCTGAAAAAATACCAGTTAATCGAAAGTTTAAAAATAAAAACCGTTCGCAGCGGTTGTTTTTTCAAATTGTGGACACAATGTGTACAAGTAAGACAGTGTGTTTATTAGAGTGAGAGGGGAATACTCAAAACGAAATGGTTTTGACAACAATATGTATTTTCATTAAATTGGTGACAATTTGCGTTCAAGTTTGGAATTATTTCAGCACTCCGTACAGAAAAGTAAACCGTTACAGAACCAATTTGCGTGAAGAAAAGTCTACTTTTCAATACAGAATTGCACAAATAACTATTTCAACATTTAAATGCAAAATTTTATGCATTTTTAATTTGCCATTATAGCATTAATTATATAAGAAGACAAAGTTCTAAATTTATGTTTTTAAAAATTGCAAATTAATGATTTTAAAATTTGATATTTTTAGGCAACCCATGGAAGATGAATATTACATGGCTCTACCATATTACATAATGGGACGCCTGAATGTGAACGAAATTTTCAATCGATTGATTCAATTCGAGCAGAGCGGGCGATTGATGGTAAGTTCAGTGTTTATTTAATTTCTATAAATAGTAAAAATCAATCACTAAAGACTGTTGTTTTTTAGTTTAAACATAAAATACAATTCTACCATAAACTATTAAATTAAATCAAAAAGACTTTATAAAGAGAATAAAGGAAATTTTGCAAAATGAAGAGGTTGGGTAATAGCTCTATTGTTAGTATTCTCGCTATAAAGAACTAAGCATAGTTATACAAAAGAAAGACACGCTTTAATGAAAGTATCGGTTTACATTATCTAAAGAATTTAATTTTCCGAATGACTGAATTAATTTTCCTTTCCGAGTCAAGGTTTATACATATGAGGGAAAGGTAACAAAGTCCTTGAACGCATTTTCGGCATATAATTATTGTTTTTGCTTGTTTGGAACTGTTTTATTTATCCTTTAATTATAACTAATAGAGAACAACTATGGCCATTACAGAAATTAGTCCAACATTAACCTAAGAATGGTAGAAAAATCTGATTGTATTTGCTCTTTACCTTTTCGTACTTCCGTAATTAACAACTTATAACAATTTATAAGGTGTTGATAGCTAATTTTTCATCTGTATATTTTCTTCTCAACTGGGCAATTTAATTGCGATATTATTATATATTTATAGATAAAATATTTTTTATTTAAGTTTTTGGACAAAAAATTAATTACTAAACTATATACTAAAATACGAATAAAAGAAAATTAATAGTAAACCTTACCAAAAATACCAGCCATTACAAATTCTTAAAAGGGCCAGTGCTGATATAAACATACAAATTCACTATCAATATTTATAAATTAATACTAATTAATCGCTAGCAATCAACATGCAGTTGCTAGTTTTGTGATAAAAATACGTAATGTCAATTTGCATTGGGCAAATTTGGGTAGATTTCAATAATAAGATTAAAATAACACAACTGCTTCACCATTACATTCTCATTCATTTTTCTCTGTATCCATGGAGTATACATAGCAGCATGTACTAAATGATAGGTCATGGTCTCTTAAGCTCTGAAATCTGTCAGACACACAAATGCAATTAAAGATTGCACTCGTTTGCTACAAATGAAAATCCAATATCTAAACATTCTAAACTCTTGTTAAAATTCAGAATTCAAGCGTTTGCAAATCAAATTCCGAAATAAAAATGACACGATGGTTCTGATGATCGAACACACGTAAAACGAGACAACATTCGCCCGTCGTGATCTTATATGAAGTCACAATGTTATCTTCTCATTCTAACAACAAGCCCGTAAATAAACAGAAAACGACATTCGACCAGCCGACCTTTTTAGTAAAAGATCCGCAAAGAGGATAATTTCGCATGTTTTTCATTTAAAATATGTTAAATATGTTTAAAATATATTTAAAAATGTTTTTAATATAATTTAATTGAAAATGACAAACTGGATTTCAAAGAATAAGCATTTGCATTTAATCAATAAAATCATGTTATTTAACATGCGTTTAATAAAATTTGGCCAAACGCATTAATAAAGAAAGACGGAATATAATAATATCAATGACAAACGGTTATATTTTACTTCCCAAATCATTGAGAAAATCCCAAAAAGGTCTGTGTCTGCGGCCAGTAAAACATATGTTAAAGATTAAATCCGGTGTTATAACGAGGTAATTACAGATACAAGCTCGAATTCTGCCCGTAGATTTTGACGGGCGAAATCTAGTATTACATTAATTTGAGACAAAATGTGAAATTGCTCATATAAATAACACAAAACACTTTGTGGAGTTGTCCAGACATATACTGCCCTAGTGTACAGTGCTGAATAGCAAGCCTGTTTACAATTTTTAACACAATCTTAATGTTTACTACACTCATTTAAAACATCATTTTCTTGAATATGCTATCAGTATCTATGGATAGCAACTACCTATTTTAGGTTGGACCACAACTGATAACTTAGAATATTATACAAAATCTGAAACTAACATATTAATTTCGGTTTTTTCAGACTATGACAGGAATTGTGTATACCCTCAAGAGACTCTTTTTACGAATTCAGCCTGATAGTGATGATCTCGGTTTNATCTATGGATAGCAACTACCTATTTTAGGTTGGACCACAACTGATAACTTAGAATATTATACAAAATCTGAAACTAACATATTAATTTCGGTTTTTTCAGACTATGACAGGAATTGTGTATACCCTCAAGAGACTCTTTTTACGAATTCAGCCTGATAGTGATGATCTCGGTTTATCCACCCGGTCAAACTCTAGCAAGATGTCCAATTCAAGTGACAATTCCACCAACGAACTTATGAACTACCGGCTGGAGAAGGGGAACATAATGAAGATCCTATTTGATTTATTACTAAAATACAGTCCAGCAGATATAACCAACATTGCTCTTCAATCGCAAATATTTGCAAACCGAATGGGGGATAGAATTTACGAATTTCTAGAAAAACGCTGTGAAAGGTAAGGATTAAAATTATTTAAATTAAAATCACAACTCATTTCCATTGCACATATTATTTTCCTTTCATTAAAATCACCATTTTAATTTGCCAACACATACACATACCTACTCTAAACCTGATGTGGTTAATAATGAAGGATATTTAGGACCCAGGAGGAGAACTTGTGCCTAGTTTTGCAACTGATCCGGATGAGGAACGCGAACGAAGCGAGGGATTTGATTGAGCAATTTGACGGACGGATTTTGCTGAACATTTTGATCAAGCATTGGCCGATCATGTTTGAGACTTCATTGAACCACAAGAGTGGAAGCTCTGTGGTTATCTTCTCCGAATTTACGGAACACTGTCTCTTGTGCACTCAGAATTTGGCAATTCAAGTTGTAACGGCTAATATTTTGAAGTATCTCTTGGTTAATCTTCAAGTTTTGCCATTTGATGTCCTTCTGAAGCTACTTATGGACTACACAGCTATGCAGATTGGCTGTGAGGGAGATGGAATTGGAAGGAAGATCCTTCTGATGACTTTGGAATTGTACTTGATTGAATATCATAATCAGAAGAAGAACAAAAGCCTTGAATCCTCTCTGATCTCTCCGATGAACGAGAATAACAGTGATGTGTCGATAAAGACAGCTAGTTCCAGGAATAACCACTCTTTTATGTCAGATATTGATTCAGGACTGTCCATTTTTGGACCAATAGCAACTGGAAAAGCCTTGAAAATCCTAGTTCGATCCTACTTAGGACAACTGAAAAGCTTCAATTTGAATTACAATTCTCCAAAAAGGGAATCCAATTCCCCAACTCTGGAACCGAATAGTCGTCCAGAGTTTGAGAAGCTCGAAAAGGACATTGATCTCTTATTTGAACAGCACAAAAAACTAAACGATTCACAGTCTGAATCTTTAAGAAAACTTTGCGGAGATGATTTGAATTTAACTGAATCGGAAGTGACTCTTTTGAGGCCGATAGTTTTCCTCAACTCTCGGCTCAATTATTTAAATGTTATGCCACCGTTGGAATCGAATATCCTGGATATTCTGCTGAAACCGATAGAGCACTTCATTAAGAATGTGAATCTCGAAATCAAAGAAGCTAATCTGAGCTGCGTGAAAATTCAAGCAATTTTATGCAGTGCCGAAGTTCCACAAGAGATAATCAACGAGATTTCCCACTTTGTTTCAGCTAATCCATCCCTGGTGGGAATTGAGAGCATTATTTCGTGTCTTTTGCCGACGAGGGAGTGTATTGATTTTTTATGCAATGTTTGTCCACAAGCTGTCTTAGAATATGCCAAGGAAAGGGTTCACTGCGACGAAGACTGGAAATTTGTCATCAAATGCTTGCAACAGCAAACGGATAGGGATGCAACAGAGTCCAATGGAGGACTTCTTCTCTTTTTCCACCGATTATTGAAAGGTGAGTTGTAAAATAATAATAAATATTGCATTAAATGTTAATTAGACATACGGTAATATAAATATTATAAATTAAGTATTCAATATTATTAAACTAATTTGGCTATAATGACTTTTTAAATTTATTATTTAATTCATTTATAATAAAAATAGTGTAGAAAATATAATTTTGCAATATTAAAATTGAGTATTTTTTATTGATTTAAATTTCGTAATGATCTATTTATTTACACGTGAAAATTTCATCTACTTTTTGCACTACACCTTTTCACACTGCAATATT
>JXOV01004955.1:0-12379 GCA_001014945.1 Clogmia albipunctata
CGGGTCTTCTTTAAGGCAGTCGCTACGCTCGTGGCGCCCTAGCTTATCGACCTCGTTGTAAAAATAACTATTAAAGCACTTGTACTATAAAAACGGCTTTGACAGAACAAATATTGGTACCATCATATATGTTTTATTTAACTAATATGTATATAAATTATAAAAACCATTATTTTACTAATAATTTCTTGCTAAATAACATATGAAAATAGTTATTTATACAACAAGGCCGATAAGATAAGTCATTATTAAACACAAGGTTTGTTTTAAGCCACCAGCAAAGCGAGTGACTTAAAGAAGGCCCGAGTGTTTAATAATGCTTATCGACCGTGTTTCTTACATAGTTTTATGCATTTTTAAATAAATTAACACAATAATTAAAAAAAACATTCGTTGTTCCTAAAAATTAAATATTAATTTTTTGTCTCACTCACATATCTTTACAATATCTTGCTTCTTTTTCTTTCACATAGGAAAAATTATCCGTTAATGGATTATTTTAAATTTAAAAGGACCGTAAACGGTTGATTTATTACTAATTTAAATTTAAACCATCCGGTACTTTTCATCACAGCGTGCGATAATATTTCAAAATTTTCACTCATTTTAGTCACCAATTTATTGAAATTACATATTGTTGTGAAAAATTTCGTTGTGTGTTGTTGTTGTACAATTTGGAAAACGAAAAACCACTGTGAACGTTTTTATTATTAATTATCGATTAACTGGTATTTTTCAGAATTACACAAAATAGCGTTCAATACAAATGTGAAATAGGTTANCAATAGATTATTACAGCACTCGTCAAAATACATGGTAAATTCGTGATGTAACAACCTCTATTTCAATACTTGTACCGAAATATACTATTATTTAACTAAAATGCATAAAAACTAAAAAACCATTACTTTACCAATAATTTCTTGTTAAATAACATAAGAAAAAATGATTAAAACATTACTTGTATAAATTTTAAAGCCCAAAGAATTTCGTAATATCTTGATATTATCTGGTTAACAATTGAACAAAGAAAACTGCCAAAATTTGCCCTTGAAATAGAGTTTTCTATTAAAAATATCCAATTAAATTTATTACTGAACCCCAAATTAATTGCTGATGACAATCCAAACCCAGCTTAATAAATATTGGCATGGAATCCACAAAAGAAACTTGCTTACGTCCATAAAATAAGGAAGCAGCACTTTGAAAACATTCCACTTCTGATAATACATACGTTGAATAACCAAATTAATTCGTACATGGAGGCGACCTTCTGATAAGAAGAACGCTGAAAATCAAGGTCTTTATCATGTACGTCCAAGAGAGATGTTGGAGCCGATCCAAGAATATCCAGTTCAATCTAACCGCAAATATTGGCTAAGAGAATCTGTTTGGAAAGCCAATAAAGCGTTAAAGTGAATCGATTTAAAACTCGGACAAATTGACCTTGATTCAGTGAAACCCACCAAAAACCCGGGAACTGTTCTATTTTGCTCGAATTTGCAAATAAAATGATTAAAGGTGATTTAATTGGGGAAATATAATTGAAAGTGGCTCATTAGGAGGGCTTTAATGGATCATGTCGTCGATAACACAAATTAGCACTTTCTCGTTATCACTCATTCTTGTTTGTCCACAGTGGAGGACAAGTTGTTTTCCATAGTTCTGATTAATGACGCAAAAAATACGTTGCTCTTGCCATTTTTTCGGTTTTCGCCGAGCTCATTATCAGGGTGATGTAAATTTTATTAAAAGAGGGCAATGTAAGAGGCATGGGGACAACTGTTTGGCCACGTGTTCAGCGGAAAATAAACAAACCACTCATTTGGTCACCTTCAAAGCTTTAGATCTCTATTTACCTGACTTCCTCACAGGAATAGGCGTCAATCTCCTCTCCATCCCCATTTTTGTGACCATTTCCGTTGCTCTTCAATGAGTCAACCACATTACTCGCACCATTGGTCCCATTTGACTCCAAACTAGTCATTTTGTCTTAAAATAAAGTCCTGCCTCTTCCTACTAATGAATTATGTAATCAAATCCCTTCCTTTTACAAATCCCTTCACTGGGTTTTGAATTTTCTAAAAAGCACTTTGATATTTTTTAAAGCTCAACTTGGGCACTTATTTTGACAGAGAGAGAGACTCAACTGAACCGCGAAATCGCGAAACACACTGCGCTTCGGACGAGCACGGTTTTAGAACTGAAAAATAGAAAAACGATTTTCCACTATAAATAAAAGGTATGACGTCGAGCGTGTCTCGTCGCCTATGGCGCAAATACACAAGCCTGAACTCCACCAGAACCACCAACACACCATAAAACTGAGCTCTCTATTGAACCATTTGTATTAAAACTCTCAATACCCACTTAAAGTTTGGGCACATGCTAATCGGGGGGAGAATTACCATACAAAACCGGTACTTTCTACATAACATTTTCCTCCTCTCTGGACCACAAGGCGCTTATCTCCGTCGAATTTAAATAATTTTACTAAAAAACAGTGGTAATAAATTCACGACAAAAAATTAATTTTTCACTAATCACAAATTTATTCAAACTATTTATGGTTCTATTTAAAATAAGACACTTCTTTTAATGAACTATACCACTTCTTGTTATAACCAGTAAATCTTTTGATACCAAAGGATTAAATTGAAGACCAGTCTTAGTCATTAACACTTTGACACTAAACGAATTCGAAGCATATGGTGCCTGATAATTTCCAGCCAATCATTTTCTGGAGGCTCGCTCCACAATGTAATAATAATAAAGCTACAACGACGCTGATCCATCATCGTTTACAACTGTAGACTTTGATAGGGCGGACGTGCGTAATGAGAGCAAATATGAATTGCAGGAATTTCAATTACAACCCAATTAAAGGTATAAATAATGCTGATGTTTATTTCCCTAATCTTTTTTGGACTTGATAAACCTAAAAGCGTGTTTGGGTTATCTCTCCTCTTGCCCTTTAATGTATGAATGAATATTTAGCGGGGAAATACAGGGTGTTCTCGTGGAATTTGGTGGTTTTTATTTTTAACTATTTGTAACTCGTATTTTTTTATTGAGATAAGGCTTCTCCCGAAATTAAGTAGGATGCAAAGAAATTTTTATTTGAGGGCTAAATCCTAATTTTTATCTTTTTTTAAAAAATGGAACAATTTATTTAATTTAAATTGGAATTATATTAATTTATTTAAATTATTACAATCTATTAATACAGTGGAAGCCTCTTATTAGGACCACGGTTAAAAGGAACAATCGCTTTATTAGGCCAAAATGCCTAGCAACGGATCGGCCGTATATAAATACATTAAAAATTCATCGCTTAATGGAATTTAAAAAAAAAATGGAATTTAGTGATTTTTAATTTGAACTATTTATAGCTTGTATTTTGTTGTAGTGAAAATAAATTTTGAATCTAATTGAAGCAGAACACTAAGAAATGCCTGATAGTTTTTTAAGGTATATTAAAAAACAAAAAATATGTCTTATTTTAAAAAATGGAACAATTTATTTAATTTAAATTGGAATTATATTAATTTATTTAAATTATTACAATCTATTAATACAGTGGAAGCCTCTTATTAGGACCACGGTTAAAAGGAACAATCGCTTTATTAGGCCAAAATGCCTAGCAACGGATCGGCCGTATATAAATACATTAAAAATTCATCGCTTAATGGAATTTAAAAAAAAAATGGAATTTAGTGATTTTTAATTTGAACTATTTATAGCTTGTATTTTGTTGTAGTGAAAATAAATTTTGAATCTAATTGAAGCAGAACACTAAGAAATGCCTGATAGTTTTTTAAGGTATATTAAAAAACAAAAAATATGTCTTATTTTAAAAAATGGAACAATTTATTTAATTTAAATTGGAATTATATTAATTTATTTAAATTATTACAATCTATTAATACCTAAATAACAGAAAAACCAAAGTCACTGAATATAAAAAGTTATGACGATTGTTTGTTGCTGTAATAACCAGCGACTGTGGCTTGATATTAGGGTGATGACGTCATCCCCTTCTCTCAAACTTTGTTTTGGTTTGTGTGATTGTAGAAAATTGTTTTAAATTGAGTGAAACAAGACTTTTAAAGTGATTAACTTCATGAAATAAGAGTTTATGATAATATTATTATGTGCTAAAATGAATAAACATAGTTGTTCTTTGCCGAAATCTGGAAATGATCGCAAAAGTTACTTTCATTATTTTTCCATAAAAAATAAAGAAACGACGTAAATTTCTTAAAGCTAAGAGTAAAGTCAACACAATATTTGTGTGTTGTCATCGTGTTCCATCGGACTCATTCAAACAGACCCTACAACAACTCAAAAGAAAATCCGCACATACTTATTCAAAATTAACCTTGAGAAAAGCATATTTTTCCACATACGTTATGAGCTAGTCACACCAAAAACTATTGCTTGTGGACGATCCGCCCCTTTTTCTGAACGCACATTTGTGCGATCGTATTGTCAACACTTTTTGACCAAATTTTGTGAGAGACGTGTTGAATTTAAAATAATGGATTTTCTGCATATTAGAAACAAACAGTATAGATTTATGTTGTTACATATATTTAGTCACTTTAAAAGTCTATTGTTGCGAAATAATCATTAATTTACTTGAAAGATTCAGTTCATGCTAAATCAAAATAAAGAATAACTGACGGCTCGTGACGTCGCAGGTTCAACTGTGTAAAATCTGTTCAACTTATTCAGAGTTGAGAGGATTTGGCTACTCCTAAATTTTTCCAATTTTATTTCTAGAAGAATTGCTTTATAAAAAACATTTGAAAATTAACTCAATCTGAGTAGAATTGATTTATTTATGTGATTAATAGAAACGACAATATGATTTGTTGTATTTGTTAATATTCATATTTATTATAATGTATAACATAAGAAAATAAAGTATAAAAAATTACCAATATTCATCACCCTGTAAAGAACATTAAATCATTAAATAAAACATGACAGCGTTTTGACATTATTGCAAATTCCTGACAAGAAGATCCTCTAATAAATCTACATCAATCAGATAGTTATGTAATGATTTTCTTTACGAATTCTATTCCAAATGATCAAGCAGGAAAAGTAAAAAGAATGGATTTGCATCCGTTCTGAAATCAGGCGTTCTTTAATATATTTCTCAGTATAAGTTAAAAAAAACAAAATAAATCGGTAATTGACTTATTAGTTTATAGACAAAAAACCACATTCAAATGAATACCCTTTAGCAAAAGGGAAATTAAATTTTTTAAATATAATATAATGATATGTATTTCGAACATAATAACTGATTTAAGTCAATAGATTTTTTGCAAAAAAAAAACTCTTGAAAGCAAATTATGTTCAACATTGTCTAAGTTGTCTGGATTTTACGTGACGTCATCAGCCGGAAGAAAAATACATGTATCAATCTGGTTGGCGTTTTTTATTGTTAAAATGAAGACTAGCAGATGCATATTGCTTTCTAGATTCTATGTTATACCGAATTTAGCACTATTTTCTTAAAATTTTAATGCATTTTGACTAAATTGGGTGAGAGAAATTTTGCGATATTTTCATATTTCGGCACAAAAAAAGTGATATTCAACTTATTAGACTCAAAAATTATTGTCTGAAGTAGATATTACACGTATTTAAATAATTTAAAATTCTTTTGTTACAATATTATCGCTAATTTTCTTGCATACAAAATCAAAACATTGAATGAAAGCCGGCCGATGGCGTTTCACTACTAATACCACCACAGATCCGTACAACCGTATTGTTAATTAGCGTTGGTTTATAAGTATAAAAATAATTTAATGTTCATATTAATAAATTATTTACTGAGTTAGTTTACACTTTTTACAAGTTTTTCTCAAAACCGATTTAAAATATCGATTCGCTTAATGATTTGTTTAAATGTTTTTATATTTTTCAATCAATTCTGTTTGTACATTACACAAAGAGAATTGATTGTTCTTGGAAAAAATCATTATATATAATATTAAACACGGTTTATATTAGTTTAAAAATTAATTATATTATGAATTACCTATATTGTTTTCAATGCAGTTTTAAAAAAAATAATTGATAAATGAAATTCTTTAATATATTATATTTTTAAAGCTTAAACATTAAAGTTACATCATGTAATAGAACAAATAATGTTTTTGTTTTCATCTTAACTCATCCAATCCCATTAAGTAATTGAAAGGGGTAAATCAAATTCATGAAAGATGTAATCCTTCAAAAACTGACATTGGATTCAACAGCAAACAATTTTTATTCATTCTATTTTGTACTATGTACTTCATTCACACACAATTTCGCAAATCCGATGATTGATTGAACGACATGAATTCTACGTGATATCGAAAATGTTTTGAATTGATTTTAAATCAAATCTTATCACACATACGATAGAATGTGTTGATATTCTTTGATATAGAAGGAATTCGTAGATTTGTAAATTTAAATTTTAAAAATAATATAGAAAATTATAGTTTTATTTAAATTAAAATTAAGTTATAGTTTTTCAATTATTATTATTCATAAAAAATTGTAAATGTTTTTTATATACATTTTCAATCCATTAAATCGATATTATGGTACCCAAGGTTAATTAAAAAAGAGGTCGCGCCGATTTCTCTGTGAAGCGTTGTGAAACGTCATCCCCCTTCCGTCAAACTTTGTTACGATTTTAGTTATAAGTTTAATTCAAGAAAATTCAACAATAATATTATTGTGTGGTAAAATGAAAAGGGAAGTATGTACAAAATGGCATAGTGCAGAGGTTCCCAAACTTTTTGAGTCCGCAGCGCCCCTATATCAAGGGTTTGGAGGAACAAGGACACAAATACAAAAATGATTATTTCAGTATAGAATACGAATGGTCTGATAAGTTTCCGGCCTTTAAACGGGACTTCCAAAGAAACGAGAGACACTGCCCAAATTTTGATATCGATTAAATAGCATCAAAAACTGCTCTACAGTGATCTTTTTAATGCGAGTTTGCTATTTTTAATTATTCAAAAATATGACGAAACGCTCGCTTTCCCACACAATAAAAAAAGTACAAGTCCGATTTTGGGTGCAGTGTTTGGAAGACTGTTCTAAACGATAGACAGGCCTTCTTCTGATATTGATATCATCGGGCATGGAGATATCGGCATAGAGAATAATCAGTCGGCTCTCAAAACTGATATATGGAACATGAGGAAACATGCCAACTGTGGCGGCCCAGAGTGAAGCTATGGTTACGTCATTGTTCTCATGTGTGAAGGACATGCTCCTAATTTGGTCCATGTACTTAGTTGCATTTGATAAACTATGATAGCAGCATGACAGATACTCGTAGCTAGGAACAAACAGTTATATTCGTACATGATAGCAACTGAGTCAAATCAATGTGACGAGTGAGCTTCGTGATCTACGCACAGTTTTTAAAATCGGGGAATAAGGTTTGACACTGCTCTTTTATGAGGTTTTTTCATGTTGTTATCTCTTCAATGATGCTAATAGTGCGTTGTTAGGCACATGGGTTTGCTGAAAATGCGCTTTTGTTTTAATTTTCAAATTTCTTATAAACAAAATCCAGTAATTCCTGGACATATTAAATGGTAAAAAGACTCGCGGCGCTCCTTGATATTTTCCACGGCAGTTTGGGAACCCCTGGCCATAGTGCTTTGTTTTTGGATCATAATTTTTTATACGTACCACACAACAACGCCATATTATACAGTAATCATGTTAGGTTATCTAATTATTAAAATTAATGTGCAATGGTTGCAAAAATGAGCAGAAACAAAATTAAACAGCTTTAAACCCAAATCGGCGAAAATCGGTTTTTTAAAACCACAGGGACAAAATGGCATACCTATAAATTCCATGCAATTATTGGCATAATTTCGCAAATAAAACCCTGTGTTCATCTAGGAATTTAAAATTTAGAAAATTTAAATTCGATTTTCATAAAGCCGATGTTTTTTAAGAGTTTTAAGTTAATTTATCAAAATAAATATTTCTAACGACATTCCAATACCGAACTTGGGGTAGTCTCAACTTAAACCAACGGGTGTTAGACTTTTCCTTACAATTTTTTTCACTGTATTAGCAGGCAATTAATAACACCATCATCATTTGTAAGCAGATCCAGTCAATTCGCCCATTTTATTTATTTTTTTCCGCTATTATTTATAATTCGCTAGGAATATTATTTCACAATGTTATTGATATATACAAATGGAAACTTAACGCGTTAGAGAAATATTTATCAATTTGATTCCACGTCTTCGATTATAGTATTTTTCTAAACTAGTGGTGAAATAGAGGTTATTACAGCACGAATTTACCTTGTATTTTTACGAGCGCAGCAAGTAAAAATAGGTAAATGAGTGCTGTAATAACTGATTTCACATGTGTATTGAACGCTATTTTGTGTAATTCTGAAAGAAATGCCAGTTAATCGATAATTAATGATAAAACTGTTCACAGCGATTTTTTCAAATTACACAACAACAACTCACGGCGAAATTTTCATATTAAAATAATTAAATAATAAATTCGATTTTGACAACAATAAGTAATTTAATTAAATTGGTGACAAGTAAGACACTGTCTTTAGAGTGAGATGGGAATTCTCAACTTTTAAAAAATTTCAATAATAATGTGTGGAGATATGGTTATGACAACAATATGTAATTTTATTAAATTGGAGACTAAAATGCGTGAAGAGTTTGAAATATTACCGCACGCGTGCTGTAATTTAAACCGTTACAGAACCAATTTGCGTTAAAAAAAAGAGACTAATTTTCGATACGGAATTGCACAAATTTATTGTACAATGTATAAAATTTGTATAATACACGGTCGATAAGCATTATTAAACACACGGACCTTTTTTAAGGCACTCGTTACAATCGTGACTTTAAACAAGCCTAGTGTTTAATAGACGCGCGCCAGCTAGAAGGGCAGCATACAAAATTCATACAAAAAAGAGAGTNNTGTGCTTTGCTTTCAACTCCGTTCTCAACTCTGTTTTAAACTGCGTCAGCTTTAATTGTATTGTGTCTGGAAATTATCAAATTGAGACGTTCGCCATCTTGCATTAGTATTGGTTTTGTGTATAAATATAATTTTAATATTATTATTTCTTTACGTTGTCTTTCTACAGGGTTTAGGCCTAATGGCTTAACGACATAGTTGTATAAATCACTAAAACTTTGGAATCAATTTAATTGTCATTCGAATTTAAAATGAATTATCGATCTAACGTAAAAACTTTTCAAATAAAATGAAACCATTATTTCCATAATTCCCCTGATTAAAACTCAATCATAATTAAGTTCATTAATTATTAAAGCACAACATGAAAACCGGAAATGCCCATAAAATAAACCAGGACAATTCCTTTTCCCTGCTAATGTGAATGGAGTATTTTTAGAGCGAGAGAGTACCTTTGGCTTGAGTGGCATATAAAATTGCCAGGCATGCAACAAATTAATGTGGTGCGAATAAAAGCTGTCTATCGTGATGTCAATATTGCGAATGCCAACGCATTAAACGCGAATAAATGGCAAAGTTTGTGCTAATTTTACTTTTATTTATCTTCTCCCGCTCTTGTTCGTCAATATTATGCGAAAACCGTTTAAACTTTGTTAATTTAAGTGTTTGCTTTGCCAATTTCCAGCAGTGTTGTAATAATAATATTTTGTCTTTAATTTCACAATCTCTCCTCCTCCTTCTCCTGCTCCTTCTGCTTATTCGTCGTCCTGATAATAAAGCTTCAACACACAGTTCCATTCAAAAGTTGTTTCCAGGAACAAAGGGGTCAGAGGTGGCATTGTTTTCGAAATGAATACAAATTGAAATATACTCACTCATCCTTCTCCTCGTCGGACAGAGTGGATTCCCTGCGGTAGGCCATTTCTAATTTCACTTATCAACAATAAACGACGACTAGTTTCAACAAATTCCTATTCACTATCACTTTAAATCACTGCACAATATATCACTTTTGAATTGAGGATTCCTTTAACAACACTTTTTCCTGCCTTCCTTCCTTCTTCTCACCGTTTTTTTAACAATCGTGGCACATGATGACCTTTATTTGTCGGTAGGTGGTGAGACGGATTCAAGGAGAGGGTTTCTACTACACGATATACAACTTCAAACACCAAACCTGTTGTGGCGATAATTAAATGAACCAAAAAAAAATCGAATATTGATTTTCGATTTCGTTTCTAAATCCAAACACTAAAACCGCTTAAATCTCTACTAAATCCAATTGAAGATTAACTAAGGATTCCGAGAGTGTGTTCTTCAGCCTTAAAGAGAGGACTTGTTGGACTTTCAGCTAGATCGAGGCCTTTGAACAGAATCCGCTACCACCTCAGAGACTCGGTTTCTAATGAAAACGCGCGACGACGAGGAGAAAGGAAAACTGGATTTTTTCCAGAACACACCCTTACCAAAGGAATCCGACATGCGCTCTGCCCCCAATTCCTTCACCACTGACGGATTAGATTGTCGTAGTCATTTCGGGGTGTATTTGTATTAGGCCCTCGTTACCAATTCGGGAAATTCGATTGGGGAGCAGATTATGCAATTTAAACAGCTGTCAGTCGGTCGCCAATCTAAATCACCAGGTGGTTTTTTAACATTCTCATCTCCTCTACCTCGCTATGTCCTCGGTTGTCCCAGTTGCTGTTATGTAAAACAAATTGTATTGTATTCCCCCGAAGAGACAAACACCATCTATTTTGATTAGCCTTTCCTCAACTCAGATCTGCTCTCATTAAACCAGACACCTTATTATTTGCTCAACAGAAAGAATATTATGTATGGAAGGAATGCCTGAACGGAAGGTTTTTTTTATTAGGAGTAATTTTTGTTTGCACGACAAAGGAGTGAAAAAAATCTTTGTTTCAAAGCAGCTCACTAATAAATTGATTGGATTCAATATATGGAAAAAAATATTATAATTACCGACTTCTGTTCCAGAATAAGATGGATTTACTGGCGATTTCATCCAAATTTGGTTCAAATGTTTGAATACCATATACTCAAAAATATCGTAGAAAATTTAAGGTACAACGTTTAAAGTAATTGGAAAAAGAAGCAAAAACATATGTGAGTGAATTTAGGTTTCTGTGAGAAAATGCACTTGCGTCGTTGTAGCACTGTCTTCTCTCTCGTTACTCTTCGCCGCAACTGGAAGGGAATCTAGAATAACCGGTATTTCGACCGAGACGCATTAACCCTGTGGATATCCTGAGTGGAACTATGATTTCGTCATTGTTTATGGTTGTTTCTAAGGTCTATGTACATAGTTGCATTTGACAGATTTTAGCACTTACTCACATTTCGTCGTTCCCCCGAAAAATATTGAATATATGTATATAATATTCGAGCAATTTGGTCATAGATTTCTCGATTTAAAAGCATTTGGAAAAAGTATCAATATCGAATAATTAAGATTCGATACTTTAAAAAAGTAATAGGTAAGCATTGATATCGATATTTGACATCACTAGTAACAACTTATTTTGTAAAAAGGGTGAAGTTTGTGATAGAAATAATTTTTGTTTTATAATTTTAGTTATTTAAAAAACAATTCAAAGGAAAAATATTAATAACAAATGAAATATTTGTTTTAAAATTTCGAATTTAGGTCCTTTTTCTTATTATATCAAGGCTATGTACGTGAAAATACAAATACTGAGATTAAAAATGATAAATATAAATTCCGAGACAAATCTTTTCAAAAATGAGGCCGTATTTTGACGGTAAAGTATGTAATAATTTATAAAAAAAAAACATTTAAATGAAATAAAACAAACGTGTGTAGTTTCAGTAATATATAAAAAAATGAATTATATAAAAATAAACAATTAAAATTTACAAATTTTTACAGTTACTGTGTTTTAAAGAATAATATACTGAATGTTAATTTTCCTCTTTTTAAGAAGATATTTAGTAAATTGACGATCTGGATACAAATTGCATACTTTTTTATGAAAAACGCTGTGTTAATTTAATTATATTTTTTCATGTCCATAATCACTTTCATCAATCAGATCTTCATTAGATACTTAATCTGCATTCCTTACCTGATCTTTAGTCATTTTGAACATTTTATTTTAAAAATTTGTTGAGAAAAAAACGTTATTTAGAGTTGGAAAACGGATAGTTGATTTTTCTGGACGTTTTTTGTTGTTATTATATACACTGCGTTTCATCCTTTTACGACAGGGGTCTTCGATTAAATTTTAGTTAATATCTCGGAGTGAATCAATCTGATCTCAATTATTTTTGGCACGAAGAACGGTCTTATCATTGGCCATCGTATGCACTATAAAACAAAAGTATA
>JXOV01004955.1:16524-32292 GCA_001014945.1 Clogmia albipunctata
GACCGTGTTTTATACAAAATTTTATGCATTTTGCAAATAAATTTACACAAAAATAAAAAAAAATAATTGTTTTATTAAAAAGTGTGGTTAAGCGGCTATCAATTTGAAATTTTAAATATTTTGCGTCCCGCTCTTACTCATAGCAGCAAGGCGTAGTTCAAAAATTTCCAATAGGTGATTTTTAAAATAAAAATCGTAAATACCGGCAAATTACAGGTAAGCCACGCCCTTCAAAACGGACGACCATATAAATTTAATGGATTTCTTTTACAAAGGTCACACTTTAATGATAAAGAAAACACTAGTCAGTCAGTATCNTTATAGAATTCTTTTAAGCACTTTTGCTATAATAACGACTTTGACAGAACAAAATTGAATGTCATAATATCAATATTAAGCTACAAATATGCATAAAAGAAATTTATTTCAATTTTTAAGTATGCATAAAAGCTATTATAGAATTTACATAACAGAATCTTGTCTGTTAATTCAATTGTTTAAATAATTATACAACTCTAAATAAAAAGAACTATTTTTCAATTTTATTTCACTTTTATAACAGAATATAAGTAAATAATTCATGAATACTCTCTTTAAACTTTTTACAGACATACAGCTAACTTTTAACAAGTAAACATGTCCAGTCCGAGTCATCAATAATTTTTTATCAATTAATGGCAAATACCATGCTCGAAAACAACTCTCGAACTTAATTAGTTCTTTTGATGGTTTTATTTCATAAATAAATCAATTTGAATTGTTTGTAGTTTTTGTGAGCTATATAAATAGTACATATACAAATACTTGTCATTTACTGGTGTAAACTTGACCTAATGAAATTAATGTTATCTCAAGCGAACAAGCTAAAATTTCTCAGAAATCACAAACTTTCTAATAGATTTCTTCTTGATGATTAGAAATTTCAGTCTACAATGGCAAACATTCTTTAAATTCAGGTCGAGAATTTCTGTTAAACTATTTCCATTTAAGTACAAATAGGCAGTAATGTGAAATTAGAGCATGTGACTAAATTATCGATTTTCATCTGGAATTTTAAGAGTTCATACAATATTTTAAAAATAATTTAAATGGCTCCCGATAAAGAACAGAAATTTAATGATTTCTAGTTATTTTAATGCTCAATAAATATAATTTATAATTGAAAAACGAATTTATAATTAGTAGTATAAAAATTAGGTTGTGATTGAGGCCCTTCAAAGAAGAAACTGCTAAACTATGGTTCATTATTACAGTCATAATAAATCTATCGCTTATTTGAGTAAAAATATTTTACCTTGCAGTACGGGAAAATGCAAAAAAAATCTAAAAGAACGACCCTATTCAAATGGTGTTCTGGTTATATTTTTAAATCCTCAATTTAATAAATATGACTTTAATCTTCAAATATTGTTAACGATAGATAAAAAGTACATCAGCAAATATTGTTTAAAATATAGTTTTTTAATTATATTTGTCAGTAATATTACCGTATCAATTGCCAAAAAAACAAGTTATTTTTTGGACTTTCGTATCGAAAGGTTAGCCTTTCTACACCGATATCAGTTTCCAAATGCGTTACTTTTTCGCACTAGTAAAAATTGATAATTTTTTATTACTAGTGAAAAAAGAATGCCATAATCTTAGAAATATTTGTTTCAAAGTCAAAATTTCGTTATAGTACCCGAAAACCGTTAAAATAGAGACTGTTATTACGGCTCGTATTCCACACTCATTTCCTCGCTTACTTTACATCCTTGTGGCACAGATAACTATAATATGCTTAACACATAAGAGGAACTCCAACCGTTAGCGGTAACTTTACAATTTAATATTTCACTTGAAACATTTGTGAAACATGTCAATTTTTAAATTTTCCTTGTAAATAATGAAATTTAATGTAAAATTGTAAAAATTTCAGTGCTCATGAGTAGAGTGCAAAAAACGTTATGTCCTGCTCAGGTGTAAAGTCCTGTTGTTTAACTCGGAAACGATGAAGCACTCGCCACTCGTTTCACTAGTTAAAAAACAGTTGACTTTACACCCTTGTAGCACAAATAACTATTGCGAATTCATATTCAAATTAAAGAAAAGAGGAATTAATCTAAAGAACATAGTCCAAAATTTAATACTATATTTTTCCATGTGGTTTAGTTTCATTTTTTTACAGTTATAAACTATTTTGAAAAAAAAATTATTGCTTTTAAATGGAAATGCTTTAACTTTAAGAGTTGTAATTACCCAATTATGTTAATGATCTAGTTCCTAATATTTTTTACGTTAAATCCCCAACAGAGTGATACTTTACCGCCCTAGTTCGGTAAAATTCTAACTTTTCTCAGTGTTATTTAAACACACATTTTTTTCTGTTATTTATGATGGCCACTTTACTAAATAATAACTAAATGAAGTTTATAAATTGAAAGAATTCAAAATAATTATAAAAATTAAAAATGTTTTGAATTTCAAAATTAAAATGGATTTTTCGATTTTTGCACAAAAAGTGGTACGCAAAATTGTAGGTAATGGTCCTTTGTCAGACTCGCTTTAATATAAACTATTTCACTCGACTGGCAAACAATTCATTACCTGCCGTTAGGTTAGCTACCATTGATATTTTCTTTTCAAATTAAACCTTAGTTTAAAATTAGTTTTAAATTTGTCCATATGGTTTAGTAAAAGTTGGATTTTCATTTTAATCGAAATGAAATATTTCGAGGAATAAAACGTTGAATGAGTTATCGCTTTAAACTTTAGCTTCAATCCTTACCTCGGTGAAGCTGAAGAAGAGTCCAATGCTGCCGCAGAGTTTAAATCCATAGTTGATGGTCTCCTCCAGTTTGTAGACACAGGGTTCGCAGATGTGGCAACTGGAGGCTGGCGGGGCGTAGACGTGGTTGGGGGAGCAGCAAGAGTCCTACAAAGACGATAGAGAGTAATCGTAGCGATGAACTTGTGACCTTTACGGTTATTTTTATCTCACATCGCAGGGCACTTCTGGGTCTTTTGTCGAGTTGAATCCGCAGCAATTGAACGCGGTCTGGACCTGTTTCTTGGTGTCGTTGGGCACGTTGTTCCACCCGTGCTCGGCCAGCTCCTTCTGCTGGTCCGAGTTCACGGCCAGGCAGGAGCAGGCGATCGAGAACTGGATCAGGAAGAGGATGAAAAGGATAATCATGTAGAAGAAGAGCATCACCTGGTGGTGCTTAATGGCACCGACCAGCCCGAGGACTGAGATCAGCAGGAGGATTATGCCGCATGCCAAAATACCGCCGACTATCGGTAAATTGGTGAGTAAAGCGAGCTTTGCCTTGGAATAAACTGCAGCGCCAATCAATAAAAATCCAACCAGCTAGAAAACACCAATAATTTCGTAGTTAGAAGCAATAAAGGACTGTATTTCAACGGATAATCGTCAATACTCACAATGTACAGTATGTTTAAGGTGATTAGAGAATTTTTGGAACAAGTAAACCCACACATTTTGCTTTTTTCTTAAATTTACTGAATTGAATGAAAACAACTCACTTGTCAAATTGGAGTTTTTCAGTGACGTCTGAGGGAAATTTAATAGCCAGTAAATTGGTTGAAATAAAAATGTTGGAAAACACAAAAATAATACACATATTTGCTACTGAAATTTTAGTTATATTTTTAGTAGACAAAACCACTACTACACAAATAGATAATTTTAAATTAAATTTTTGTAAAAATTCAAATTTTAAGAAAATTCTCATTATATTGGGGAAACATCTCAAGGATCCTGTTTAAGGACAAAATTTCAATTTGGAAATCAAATGACATTTTTTGTAAGCAAATGTATTCAAATTGTCAATTAGGAGAATGAAGCAAATTGGTTACTAAGATTGATTATGATTTAAACTTTGAAATTTGTAGGAAATATCCGGTTACTTACACATAAATATATTTGTATGAAATTTACACAATACAGAAAACGGGATATCGAAACTCGATTGTATATATGACAGTACAAAAAGTCTAACTGGACTAATACGTTTAAAACTACAGTGATTTTAAGCCATCAAATTGATATTTCTTGGAAATGGTTTATATGTTTTGATTTGGAAACCCTTCCGACGAATTCTACCGTATATTTAAAAATTCATTAAAATATTATCCCCCGTAAAAAGATGTTCCTATATGAAATCGAACTCAGAGGATTATTAAATTAATAATTGAAAAAACACAAAAGTTAAATATCTTACAACTAACGCTCAATTGTAAACAAATAAAAATTAGGGGTGACTTACTTTAAATATCTGGGGATATAAAAATATAACTATACCTTTTAACCGATCTCCTCCAAATGCCCACAAAATCTGATTAGTACGTCTTTAAACATCACTGTGGAAAAAAAATTATTGGTAGCTCACCCTTAATACGTAAATTAGCTTTTTCCGAAAAAAAATAGGGATGAATCCTCCACATTTAGGGGTTTAAACTGGTCATCTAGACAGACATTCCTCTTATATCCCTAAATCGGGAAAGTAGTTGTTGAGACTTTCTGTTTCAACACTGTGACACGAGAATTAGTTATAATTTTGGTAAACATCTGGTTAACTAACTAAATATAATAGTATATTTCGATACAAGTGGTGAAATAGAGGTCATAACATAACGAATTTACCATGTATTTTGACGAGCACAGCGAGTAGAAATAGGTAAATGAGTGTTGTAATAACCTATTTCACATGTGTATTGAACGTTATATTGTATAATTCTGAAAAAATACTAATAAATTGATAATTAATAAAACAACAAAAACGGTTTTTCCAAATTCTGGAACAAATAAGACACATGCTAATCACTAGAGGGAAAACCACGACTTAAATAAATCTGAATTGTTTGGAGAGAGTTAAAAGCATTCCCATCTTACTCTAATGAACTTCATCGAAAATACGTTATTTCAATAAATTGGTGTGATTTGCGTGCAAATTTTAAAAAATTCCCCGTGCTGTAAAGTAAATCGTTTCAGAGCCAATTTGCGTTAAAAAGAGGCTACTTTTCGATACGGAATTACACAAATCCAATTTTGTTATTGATATAATGTGATCCTAATTCAAATATGTTGGGTGTAAATTTTGAACTGTTGAAGTCGATCACAAAGATTTCCCGAATACACCTTTTTTACCGTATCTTCGACAAATAGTATTACAAAGAATAACATAGAACTCCCCCTCAAATAAAACACCTCTTATTCAAATGTACCAACAGAACGGATATATTTATTAAATTAATATGCGTTGGCAAACGGTTTGAAGTTGTTCTTAATAAAAAAAGAAATTAAAAGAGAACAAGAGTACAAAAAATATTGATCGGCCTTGTCTTGGCTTCGGGGCTGGCTGTGTCGCTTATTTGAAGATCTTGCCCTGGTTGAATTTGCGTCCCTTTTTGTCGGCTCCGGCCCACGAGAAGTACTGTTTGACGAGGTCCTTGGTCTCGCTGGCGTTCGCGTCCAGCTTCTTCCACTCGTAGCAGTCGTAGTCGATCTGCCAGTCGGGACTGAGCTTGAAGGCGAGGTCCTGTCCGCGCCACACCCACACCCCGCTGATGGTGCTGTTGTTGTCCTCACCGAACAGGCACATCGAGGCGAAGCACTGTTTGCGCATCTTGTCCAGGCGCTGGTACATTCCCGTGATCAGATTGCAGCTCATGAACACCTTGGACAGCTCCTCGTTGTACTTGTACTCCCCAAACCAGATCGAGTAGTTCTCCGCGTCGAACTTGTCCCAGAAGTACGGAATGGATTTCGCCTCTTCCTCGTTGGAGTAGAACCGCTTGAAGTCGTCCATGTCGAACTTGCCCTTGGGGAGCGCGGCGAAGGGATCCTTGGACTCTGGCTCTCCTCTCAACGCCATCTCTGTCGCGTCCAACTCCTCAGCGGGCTCCTCCTTTTTCGCCTCCTTCTTCTTCTCCTGCTGCTGCTTAGGAGCCTTCTCCTTCTTCTCCTTGGCGCCGTCCTTCTTCTCCCCACCAGCTCCGCCCTGCGACTGCTGGAAAGCGGCATACTTTGCCGGATCGAACACCGTCGCCTTTTCGCACAATTTGTAATCCTTAACGACCGCCTTCACCTGGCCCTGGTTCAGGATCGTCGTGAACCAACGGGTCAGACTCACGTACTTCTTCCTCTCTGCCGGCTCCAAAACGTACTCAAACAGCTGCAACAGTGTGCAGAATACACAGATGTCAGCCAATGTGATGCGCTCACCTGGAAGAAGCGAATGGAATGGAATTAGTAATTTATTCTGTATTCAAATCAAAAGCATAATTTTCGCATCAGTTGATTATAGATGGCGAGGGAAATTTTTCTTTTACACCAAGAGTGGATGAAGGTTACTAGATTGTCAGAAATATTAATGGAATATTAATTGAATTGCAATTTATTTTTATAATTGAATACTTTAATTCAGAAACTGTTCATCTAAATCATGCACGTTCATTATTTATTAATTATGATGGAAAGCAGAACTCTAATAATATTTATTAATTTTAATAAATCTAACCTGAACGTTCTTAAACTTAAAAATCACAAATGATAAAATGAATTTCAGAAATCCGTTGTATTTTCAATTTATATTGTAATTATTATCTCAGATTGTATTAATTATATTTTTAATAGCAACTGTAGGTAATGACATACTTTGCCAGACGAGTGAAGAAAAAAAATAATGGAAGGACACTGGCAAAGGACCATTACCTACAAGTTTGCTTAATTTTTAGGCGTAATTTCTTTTAAAAAAGCATTTTTAATTCTAAAAAATCTTAAGATTTTTTTGGTTATAACTGCTATGATTATTTAGAATAATATTTATAAACTAAAAGACAGAGTATGACCTGCCGCGTTAATTGCAGATTATTGTCTAAATCTAATTTAATATAAAACCTATTCCTTATACTGTGTTTGACTTTTACTGCCCTCGTTGGCGGTTGTCAAAATGCTAGTTATTTGCCATATATCCCAATCCAATACCGTTCATAAAAATAGATAGGGAAAACGCTTACGTGAAGAGGAGGTGATGGGTGGGACTCATATTAAGTTAGAAGCTTATTTCATTTGTTTGAATTTTGTAATGTCAGTTTTTAGTGTTTTTTTAAAAGAAAATTGCAAAAAAAATTATCTTGCTCGGGTGTAAAACTTGTATTAACTCGAAATTGATTAAAAATTTTTCTTTCGGCTCCATGTTTCACACCATTCTTCGTTATAAACAGCTGATATTATACCCTTATGCCAATAACTATATTTCTCATTGAAAGCTGCTCCATTTGATTTATTGAAGACAATTAAAGTGGCAATGAACTCGAGGACGAATGCGGATGTTTTCCGTTTTATCCTTTTTCAACAGTGTGTTTCGCCTGTTGCGCTCAAAAACCGGTTTGAGATTAATGACTAATATCCTCTCTAAAAACTGTTTGTAATGGATTCAAATAATGGCATAAAATGATTTTGTAAAAACAAACTCTTTTCATTAAAAAAAAACATTCTACGAATATTACAGTTAACCCCACAAAATTTGAAATACAGATTAGAATTCATTATCAGTTTGATGATAATGAAGCGTATTTTACTTAGGTGACGAATTGCAATTTGGATAATACACTCCAAGATAATAATTAAAGACCTTAAACGCTTAATGAAAAAGGATATAAACAAATAATCTGAAAGCAAATTTTAAGCAATTCTAAATTACTCTTGAATAGTTTTCAAAAAAATGAAATACTATTCTTTAAACTGTAGGATTTTATGATTTTTTATACGAAAAAATTGGCAAATAAAAAAAAATTGAAAGGAAGAATAGATGACTACTATATTAAGATAATTTTTAATATAAAAATTGCTAAAACCATTTCCATAGAATAATTTCTTTGGTTTTTATTAATTTACGACAAAAAATACAACACGGATTTAATATAATATATCCAACAGAATTTAATACTTTTAATTAATAATTATGTAAAATATTAATAATCTTCAAATAAATTACATTTAATAATATTAAAATATCAAACAACGAAGGAGAAATACGAATTAGAGTGGCAGACTTTAAAGGTAAAGTGCCGCCCGGACCACTATTCACATTGTAAATGACCATCCTTGATATTACAGTGAAAATAGTTGGCATTGCAATGAAAAAAGAAGTAGAATCGTCAATACTATTCGTTCGACACCAGACAGGTCTTTAAAATTTGGAAAGATTGCACAGAATTGAAGAGATAAACCGGATCTGTCTATAAGTTCTAGTAAATTGATGATTTTCAATGAATGAATACAGAAAAAAGTTATGGAAGGGATGGTCGTCTTCGTAGTATGTGTGTTTTGTTTCGGTGTCAATACATACTATATGTAAACTAATTGGTTAGACCTAGACCGGTAACTGTTGTTGAGTCGTCGAAGAATGTAATTTTTATATATTTTAAAAGAGAGAGCTCTGACAAAAGAGCAATTAGTTTAAAACGTATAATTTTTAGATATAAGACTATTCTACTACAAATGATCATATTGTAAGAAAGAATTGAAATATCTATTATCTCGATTTTAAATAACGAGCAGATAAACTACGTCTAAAATTGCACAAAAAGCCAATAAGAACTCTCATCCAAACGTTCCAAAACCAATTCCACACAGTTCGATATAATCAATATAATTTGCAAATGATGTAATTTATTTGCTAATCAAATAAATTCACTCCCATCACTGAACTTGAATTCTCTATTAATCCGGGAACTTTTAAACTATTTCACTTTGAACATTTCACACAGTTTATTATTCTGAAGACTGCTGTTATCATTTTAATTAAGACTAAAATGCAGGCTTTGCATAATTCGTGCAACTTTTGCAACACAATTCTAAAAAGAAAGGGGAAAGAGGTTAAAACTCCACACTCACCAACTAAAAATGTGGAATTGACCAATTTTGTGTTGAGGACGTTCAGGGCTTGCTCGACGTCCTTCTTGGCACGCTCGACAACATTCTTCTGGAAGGGCATGATGCCGAGGAGGGGGAAGACCCAGGCACAGCTGCCGGGGAGCAGTTCACTGTCGGCGAAGCTGACCCACTGCCAGATCTGGGCCTGGTCCCACTCGTTGGCGCCCCTCAGCTGTCCGTTGGCCAGGTAGTAGGCGATGGCATTGCTCTCGGTCAGCGTCTTTCCGTCCTTTGTCGTGAAAGCTGGCACCTGAAAAAGTTCAAACGTGTCAAAATTCCATAACCTCAAACCGGTTTTTAAATTGAATTCTCCTGTTGTTAACACAAAGAAGGGAGAAAAGTACCTTTCCCAGGGGGAACTTGGCCAAAAAGTCCTTGCTCTGGTTGGTCTCACCGAAGCGGAACTCGGACTCTGGGGCGACAGTCACTTTGGTCCCTGAATATTGAGCAGCGATCAGCGCCTTGAAAGCACGGAAGTTGTTTGGGTACGTGTACAGAGTCTGAAACAAAGATCATTCCGGTTTAAATGTCCATTCAATTTCGAACAAAAGGGTGCAGAATAACAATAAAATTGCACAATTCTTTTGTTCAAGTCTCTCCAGAATTTCAAATACTAACCATTTTTGTTCAGGATTTAAGTGTCCACCGGAAAACAAATCTGGAAAATAAGAAGGAAACAAGATAAGCTTCAGAACTATCGAATAGTTGTATTGGAAATTGAACTGATTTAAGTAAATATTTGGTAAAATCAAAACCCGGAACTAAATCACAATTCAACGGATTTTAACCCTTCACCAGCGGTTATTTCTTAAACAAAAGATTCCAAATACACCCCAATTCACTTGGGACCAGGATTAGGCTCTTATTTACCTGATTTCAAGCAGAAAACTGGAATTTTTCAGGTGCGAGCAGAAAAACTCCCGACACAAAAATCAGTGGGACGAAAAAGAACACGTTTCAGAACTGTCAAATGCAATGAAGTATGGCTAAATACTGGAGTAAGTTTGACTTGATTGATACGATTGCCAATTTCGTGATTTCAATCGGGTAACCCTTTTTGTAAACGATTTTGAAAGCCCCAGCCATCCTTCACCAAAACCCAAAAATTCATTTTTCTCAGTTTCCCGCAATATAAGAAATTATCAAATTTCCTCAAAAAAAAGACGCGCAAAGTTCTAAATTTATTTATGAAAGACAATTAGTAATATTAATATTTTGATACGAATAGATAACTGACAAAATTCAAATTTCCAAAATAGAAATAACATTTATAGGGTTTCGAAAACTGACTGACTGTCACAATGAAGTTTCTCCACTTGACATTAAAAACTACCCTATTTGTTGACATTTAAAAATCTCGTTTTTGGTGAAGTTTATAAATTAACCGTGGAAATTTCATTTTATTTTCCTTGTAAAAATGTGATCCGCCTGCGAATTATCGGCTAACAAAACCCAGTTTCGCGACTCTAAACCCTGGCGCCGAGCCCTGTCCCACTTGCGAACGCTGTGAACGAGCCGCCGCCCGTTGCATCCATGTAAATCAGCGGAGAAATCGAGAGCTTTGCGCTGCATTGGAATTTTTTGTTTGTATTTTTCTGCTCTTCGGAGACTCGAGTGTTTTGGCCATTTACAGTAATCCTAACTGAAATGCGGTGTTGATTTGGTGATTTCGAGCCACTTTGGTGAACCGGGGCGCGCGATATGTAAGTCGTCGTCATCTAACGCGCGCGGGGGGAAAGCGAGAGACTCTTCTTTTGATTTGTGTGGTGGCTCGAGAGTCGATTTTTCTCATCCTCTTCACCACCAACAAGCAACCACCACACGGAATAACAACAACATTGATTGAGGGCCAGTTTAGAGCTGGACAGACGGACAGAGAGAGAAGGGGAGAGGAGCAGGAGAAGAGAGAGCTTAGTTTTACATGACAATCGACGATTTCTGCTAGGACATGTCAATTTCCACGTCCAGCGACTACAAGGCCCACTCCTACGGCCTCTCCGGTGCTATATCGTCCCTGGGCAACAACAATGGCGCCTCCTTCGACCTGGAGGAGCCCACAAGCAACCTGTCAGCGGCCTACAGCTCGAGCAATGGCTCGTACCAGGGGATAATGAACTCCATGGCGACGCTGAGCAACATCGGCAACAGTTGCTACCTGAACTCGGTCGTCTACACGCTGAGGTTCGCCCCCAACTTTATGCACAACCTGCACCACCTCGTGGACGAGCTGAACTTCCTGAACCAGTTCAATCAGCAGAATTCGAGGAATAAGAGCGCCTCCCTGGGCAGGAGCCACCAGTTGGCGTTCCTGAACAGTCACAACAACGTCCAGACGAACGGGCGCAGCCTGAGCAACAAAGATCTCGTCTCGATGGGGAGCACCGGTCAAACCAATGGCCTAGGATCGACCATTTCCAACGGATTCAACGGGATTCAGGACAATTTACTAAAGTGCAACCGGCAGACAGCGACCGAGAAGCTGCACGAATTGTACCAGCACCTGACCAGGAATGAACAGGTCCAGAACACAGACCCCTACCAACCGGTGCAGCTGCTGAACGCCGTCCAGGACGTGAGCACGACCTTCGAGGGCAATCAACAGCAAGACGCCCATGAATTCCTCATGTGCGTCCTGGACTCGATCCGGGAAACCTGCCAAACACTCAAGAAGAGGTTCGCCGAAAGTGCAGAGCTCCAAAAGAACATCAATGGGTGAGAATCCGTCTATTGGCTTGTAGATTATTCGTTTTCGATTATTTGTTTGACGACAACTGATTTCCAGTCCCTTATCTCCACCGCAGTAGCTTCATTGTAACTCTTTTATCTTATCGCGGAACCATAGACAGTTACCTCAATTCGAAATCTGTTAATGAAGTCGGTAGATTTCGGGCTCAATTGCAGGTATTTTGGTGTAGTTCTGTCCGTTTTGACAGGTGTAATGATCAAAACATTGAAAACAGTTTTGGGTGCCAGGTTTTCTATAGATTATTTTGGAATCGTTTCTTGTTGTAGCTTAAATGTTCATATTTTTAAAGTTAGCGTTATATACTAGATAAAATATAATCTTTATTGATAAGAGGCATTTTTGAAGATTATTAATATATTTGTTTGAAAATAATACTTTTTTAGAAATGATATTACTGTTAATTGTATGAAATTTATTAGTATTTCTTTTAAATGGTTTTGAGGGTTGAATTTTTTTTTTAAATTTCAATAAATTTTCCCTACAATTTTTAGATTGTTGAATGGCTTATGTTATAAATAAAATTCTCTTGTCACGGTGCTTGAAGCATTCGTTCTCCGAAACTACTTTACCAATTTTATTAATATTTTAGGATTAGTTGGGAAAGGTCTGACTTAAGGTCAAGCTTTATTTTTTGTACCCCTAAATGTTAAAGATGAGCCACCCCTAATAAAACAACGTAATGTTCATAGAGGTACTTTTCCGAAACTAAATTATTGTGCTGCGCCAGCTAGAAGCACAGCATGCTAAATTCATACAAAAGTTGCTGTCTTTACTGCGTCTGATACAGTAACCTTACCTTCGTTTTAAAAGTACTGACTCACTTTGACAAGTGAATTAAATTTAAAATGGAATTTTTTTCTTTAAAATACGTTTTAAACAGGATCCGGAAGATGTGTCATCAATAAAATTATGGCAGTTATCAAATTTTGTAGTGAATCTTCTTAAAATTTGAGTATTACCAAAATTTTAATTTAAATCCGTTTATTTGCATTACTTCGTGTACAAATATAATTTTAATATTATTATTTCTTTACGTTGTTTTTCGACGCGGCTTAGCACTATTATTGAAATTTTATTGACCGGGTAAAATGTCAATTCATTATTACAATTTTAATTGTTAAGGGGGAGCTACCCTTAATAAATTATTTGGTCACAATGCATTCTTTGAAGCCGAACTCCTCTGAAACGGTTTAACTGATTTTAATGAAATTTGGTGGGCACGTGCGAAAGTTGGCCATAAAGTTGTGTTTATTTTTATACTACTTAATGTTCAGGGTGAGTCAACCCTAATATTTATGTAGTTTTTTAAGAGCCATTTTGGATTTGATTATGATTAAGAATCAAAAATTCATATACAAAAGGTCGGCCAAAAAGAAAAGTTATCACTTTAAAGTCGTTGTGGAAGCAATCTTCATTTAATTAGCAAGACGACGTTTGCCGGGTCAGCTAGTCCTTAAATAAATAAGCAATTAAATAAAATTCAATTTTATGTTTATCTTTTAACAATTTTACAGTTTTTATGAAGATATTTTTTAATTTGTGTTTGAGCATTAGTGTTACAAGTCTAAGAACAATCAACCATTTGATGGCATTTTCGTGGAGATTTCCGATGTCTTGTAGTTCTGCTGTATATCTCAGTTCCAGGGAATTCTGAACATCCCGTGGCTAGTGCAAAGATAATTTTAATTTTATCAAGTCTTACGGGGTATATAAGCTCTAATTGGATATCATTACCAAATTCAAAGAATGGAGATTTAAGCTTTTTACTATTCCTTATATAAATAGCCATTTTCACATTATGTCCCCATTTGGTCTAATTCCCAGTTTCTGAAATTAAAATACATTTCTTTAAAAGGTTGCGTGTTTGTCTAAAATGTAATTTGTCCTAAATCATATACATAGTGCCCAATTAGGTATTTAATATGATGTCACCATCACTCTTTATATTATTATAAAAATAGTTTCATTGGGTTAATTTCTGCTTGATAGAAAGCCGTCTGTACATGGGATTGTTATAGTAAACAATCCCATTTACAATATGTTAATTTTATTAAAAGAAATTATTTTACTAAAACACGATAGCTTAAAGTACTGCTTTAATATTCTGTTCTTTAAATTTGATAAATTATTCATTGCGGTTTCAAGATTGTTAAATCATTTAAAAAAATAAGTACTTAAATAATATAATATTTAGTTTTGTTTTTAGTTAATCTTGAATGTGTATATATTAGATTCGTTTATTTTGAGATATAAGGGGTATCTGCGAGTATATTTAACGTCCTAAAGTACTTTAGTTAGGGTTTTTTCGGTGTAACAGGATAACGCTTGTAGGATCGTATCCTTTTCATAAAATTCAAACAAAACTCATCGTCGGTAATGATGATCTTTTTCTCTTCTAAAACTTCGTTAGTTAGATTTTAAGCCCGGAAATCCAAAAATGGTTATTGGAAACTTTATCCTTTCTTAAAGTGCATATTTGGTACAGTTTTTGGGCTTATAGTGTGTTTGAAACTTGCTTAATTGAAAATTGGGCTAGTGAAACTGTTACGATCAATTTATTGTGCTATTGGGCTAAAATTATTAATTTGTTAAGACAAAAATTTGAAGGTTTTGATGTGGACGACGTTTATTTTTAACTTCTTTTTCTTGTTATTAAATCCCTACAGACTTGATTTCGTTGACACTATCGATAAGGTATCTTTCAATATTTCAATATCTTTCCGAGATCTTCAAGGTAGAAATTTGACATTACCAGGGATATATGGATGCGAATGCGCCAATTAGTCTTGAAAAATTGGCTGAAAAGAATATGGTCTTTCAGGCGTTATCCTGGATCCTATTTGCCCTTGTGTTATACCAAACAAAATCCCAGCTAATGTACTTTGAGATTCAGCAAATGAATTATTTGCTCTAGATTTAAATCTCTTTTATAACAAATTCAAAATTTGCAATTCATAAGTTATCTTTCTTATACTATGGATGAAAAAAATACTGTATTTATTATCAGATACATACAAATATTCATTTGCAGTTATTTAAACGTGTTTAAAATGTACCATAATTAAACAATAGTAAACTTCTAGAAAACGAATGAAATGAGTATGAATGAAAAATACAAGCTTTTAATTATGTTTTTTTCTAACCAGTTCTTTACAAGATTTTATATAATTTGCATATTTATTAGCGTTTTTGCAAAATAAGGAGTACAGAATAAGAAGACAACACAGTATTAAATTAAGGTTTAAACATATGCAATTAAGGAAAGTACCTCAATTTAAGAAAAATTTTATCTTTGGTCATTTAATTGGGAAAAATTCAATTTCATTAATAAATCATGGCCTACTTTATTGTAAAGGCAAAAAATGTAAAAATATATTTTCCATCCGAGCTTCTTACATCTAAATTATAATTTTTTGTAATAAAATATTAGTAAATTTTCCCTTTCAATTCCTGTAAAGAACATGGGGAGTCTAAACATCAACCAACGAACTTAGACTTTTCATGACTACTTGTTTTCAGTGTATTATTAGTCAATTAATATCACGTAAACCAGTTGAAAGAGGACCCAGTCTATCCTATATAAAATATTATTTCAATGTTCAAATTTTGTTTTTTTACACGATTTATGATTGCCTGTGCGTATTAAATATTGCATAATTAAATAGGATTGAATTATTGAGTACTTTATAGAGGAAGCATTGGTTACTAAAATGTAAACAATTTCAATGAAATTGTATAAAAAAACTAAAATTATTGATAAAATTTGTTTATTAAAATATAAAGTATATTTTTTTAAATCATTATTAGATGATTTTGTTATGTAAAAATTTCTGAATACATAAATTTACTTTTCGAATGTACAATTCCGGAAAAAATATATTTTACATTATTCGAAGGTGTAATNCAATGAAATTGTATAAAAAAACTAAAATTATTGATAAAATTTGTTTATTAAAATATAAAGTATATTTTTTTAAATCATTATTAGATGATTTTGTTATGTAAAAATTTCTGAATACATAAATTTACTTTTCGAATGTACAATTCCGGAAAAAATATATTTTACATTATTCGAAGGTGT